>JAEKDQ010000080.1:0-99648 GCA_026937815.1 Etheostoma perlongum | reverse complement strand
GCAGTGCTCTGGTGGGGTAATAAGGTGCTATGAGCTCTTTAAGATACAACATGCAATAAGATTCTTTTCATCAGTTTCCATAGTGTAGTGGTTATCACGTTCGCCTAACACACGAAAGTTCTACTGTTTGATACAGGGTGGAAACACATTTCTTTGTTTGTGTTGACTTCACACAATCAAACTCTGCTGAGTTGAACTCTCAATAACTTTACAGAAAAATCTCCCTGTCGTGAAATCGTGACCAGGCCTACCGTAATTTCCATAGTGTAGTAGTCATCAAATTCAGGAATTCAGGAATATCCTGTCTAAAATTGATGCAGAGAAAGTAGTCCATGCATTTGCTACTTGTAAGCTGGATTACTGCAATTCTTTATTATCAGGCAGCTCAAAAAAGACAATGAAGACTCTTTGGATGATCCGGAATGCTGCAGCATGTGTTCTGACAGGAACCAGGAAAATAGATCACATCTCTCCTGTTTTAGCTTCTCTGCATTGGCTTCCTGTAAAATCCACAATATAATTTAAAATGATTCTTCTCACCTGTTTGCTACTGTCCATAAGTTAACAAACCCTCCATTAGTAGTAGCATCTGAACTTTTATCTACCAAAGCCTGCAGTGACTTTGCCTCCTTCTTCAAAGCCAAAATTCAGAAGATTAGACAAACAGTCAGTGCCTCCATATCAAGTACAAGATATGTTTTGTCACAGTGTTCAAGCAAAACTAGTTCCAACATAAGAATTTCATACGACCAATCATAAAAACCTGGAGGACATTATACAACATCTGACAACCTCCTCCTGTTGCCTTGATATTCTACCAACGGGTGTTTTCAAAGATGTTTTGAATTGTTTGGCTTCTGATCTTCTACAAATTGTGAACATGTATCTTTTTTCAGGTATCTTTCCAAAAGGCCCTAAAAATTAGAATAATCCATCCATCTTCATCCGCTTATCCGGTATCGGGTCGCGGGGGCAGCAGTTCCAGTAGGGGACCCCAAACTTTAACCTAGCTACATCAACCAGCTCCGACTGGGGGATCCCGAGGCGTTCCCAGGCAAGGTTGGAGATATAATCTCTCCACCTAGTCCTGGGTCTTCCCCGAGGCCTCCTATAGAATAATCAGACCACGCTTAAAAAAGAACAATCTAGACACGTCACTAATGAGCAACTCTAGGCCGATATCAAACCTTCCGTTTTTGAATCCTACTTAAAGAATAGGGATTACTTTGTGTCAATAGTTAATTATGAATCTGAGCATACAAACATGACGTGCGGAGTTCCCCAAGGCTCCATTCTGGGGCCTCATTTGTTTAACATCTACATGCTTCCCATGGCTCAGATTATGGAAAACAACAAAATAATTTATGACACACAGATTTACATAACCTTATTGCCAGGGGACTATAGTCCAATACAAAAAGTGACTAAGTGCATCAAACAAATTAACGGCTGGATGTGCCAGAACTTTCTGAAATTAAATGAAGGAAAACCAAGGTGCTTGTATTTTGGAGCAGAAGAGGAATGATTAAAAGATTGTGCACTGTGTCTTTAGTGTCACTAATTTTGGAATTAATTTTCACATTGAACACTTACAATTGGGTGGTCATTAAAATCAGGGCATTGTCATGTCGTAAGGAATAACCTCATCTGAACTCCAAGCAATTATATGTGTGTTGCCTTCCAGCTATTTAACATTTGCAAATGGCAGTGGTGGGATTTGAACCCACGCCTCCAGAGAGACTGGAGCCTAAATCCAGCGCCTTAGACCACTCGGCCACACTACCTGCATGCAACTGTTCTCCACATCGTAACAAACACTGGGACCGTAACTAACGGTATGCTTGTTAATGTTATTGGAACAAAACTTTTGCAAGTCAAAAGCCAATACTTTATTGAAAAATGCCATTACTTTATTAAAAAATTTTATCACTCTTTGTCATTTTTCTGGCATTGTTGATTATTTGAATATTGTAACCAGCATTAAGTGAGTAGGTTTAGGTCTGTATGAATATGGGCTGAGCATTTACCTGGGCTGAATTTGTGAACATCTTCTTTTGCATAATCATTGTAAAGAGACATTACCCCTCCAACTGCCAACTATTGTTCCAGAGACAATAGGATATACAGTTTTAAATTGCAAGGTAACTGTCCAAGACCAAAGAATTCATTGATATACCACAAGTGATCAAAACAGTTTGTCAAAATGGGAAATGTCATGTTTTTTTATTGCAAATTCCAGCACAGTTGTTCATTTACCATTCAAAAACAAAAGTACAATCATGAAGCACATACTACTTAGATACTGCAGCCATCGTGATCACAGCAACGGGGGGGGGTATCTGCATGTGCTTTCTTACCAGCAAGTTTCTGGAGGTCCAAACTGCATCTTTGGCGGCCATTGCAAAGTCACATGCTGGTATCTGTTTCTTTGGGCTCGCCCCATATAGCACTAGCTGTGCTGTGAGGACCTCCCTTGCTGGTAAGTACGGGAATTGCAAAAGCCGGGCCGTTGCCCACAGGTCTACAGCAGCGCAGAACTCCCAGAGCCTCAGCGACTGGGCTCGCCACATCCAGGACAGGGGCAGGATGAGTGTGCTGACATGCCCCGGGAGTGCATAACGGACCTGACCGGGAGGATCAGATGAGCCACCATCCATGACAAGTCCTGGAGTCTGTTTGGGAGAGCCAAATTATTCATGTTGCACCAAACAGTTTAGAGCTCGTCAAAAGCCATTCCACGCACTGGACTCACTGGATCCCGCTCCTGCACAACTGAAATGAGAGAGCAATGATTGGTTAAAACATACACTTCTTCTTGCTCAAGGTGAAAACGTTTTAAAAAGGTCTGGATAAAAGCATGGTAAAAGACCAGGGTACTTTAAGATCAGAGGGTAAAGTCTTCAATCTTCTGAGGTAAGATCCCCTCTAGAACCTTGCCATAGCTGCAGTCTTAGGATTTCTGGATGGGGCCGTGGCTGCAGTTATGTGTATAGCTGTAAATCTGCTCCCTAAAAACAATAACAGGTCTGGCACTCCTGTCCCTCCTTTCTCCTTTTGGCTTCTTCGTCACTCTTCTTTGCACTCGTTCCCACTTGGACCCCCACAGGTAATAAAAAATGGCTTGTTCCAGGTCTAAAATCTCTTTTCTGGTTGGGATACTCGTCAATTGATCTGCGAGTTCATGTCAATGTGTTTGCAAAATCTGAAAAAGTTCCTCCAGGGGGTCCTGTGTTATTACCTTCCCCTTCACTCCCTTCCCAATACCTCAGTTGGTAGAGTGGAGGACTGTAGAAAAAGTAAAACTGAAATCCTTAGGTTGCAGGTTCAAATCCAAATGAAGGAAACATGGTCCCTCATTTATAAAATGTGCGTACTACCTAAAACAGGTGTAGGATGGGCTTACGCAAAGTTCGGTATCAATTTGAACGTGAGCATGGGCTGCGAAAAAATCACATTTGTTCTGACCTTGTGTACGCAAGTTTACGCAGACACCCTCATTACATTTAAGAGTAAACTTAAAACGCTCCTCTTTGATTTAGCATATTGTTAGGGAGTTGCAGCGTTTGCCTGGACTGACGGAGGAGGGTGTATATCCGCAGACATGGCACCCCTTCTCTTCTCTGCTTCTCTTTATAGTCATCAGATTAATTTACCATATAATCAATAATATATTAAAACTAGAGGAAGGTAGTGCAGTACAGCCTGATCCAGCAGGGGAGAGTTCTAGCCTGACCAGGCTCCTCTCTTTACCCTGTCTCTCGTAGTTACACTGTAATAGTTTCAGACTACCGGGGAACTTCCTTTGACACTCTGAGCTCCTCTCTCCTTTATCTTTTTATGTGTGTGATTCCATGTCCCAGAAATGCTTGTTACTAACCTAGCTCTGGCGAGTAATTCCCCAGAGTCCTTATGTTCTTTTTTCCCCAGCGATCAATAAAGTCATTGGATGTCATTGTAATCACATTTGGATCGTCTCAAATGGAGACCCTGATGATTATTGTGCTCATAAGTGCTTCTCTTTAAGGTTGTCTTTGCTGTGAGTTCATCATCAGACACTTACAAATGCAGAGGCAGTACATTTTCCAGTCCACCGCTAGTGAAATAAAAAAGAAAAATGGGGGAGTTTTGGAATAGATATTCAGTACTAACTGGTAGTTTCTATTGCTGAATGAGCTCTATCTGGAGGCAAAAGGAGTTGCAACAAAGAAAGTTATTGGACTGTAATTGACCACTCATAGACTGTTAATGGAATACAATGGGATGATTTTTGTCTATTCATGAAGCCATTCATTACTTACAATGGAAATGGCTGCATTCAGTATTTAAGATGGAAAATCTGTGTAAGGACCACTTCCACTGCTTCTATATCACAAAAGTTTAGTTAGTGCTAATCTATGGGGAAGTTTTTACTGACAACTGAATCCCAGGATTTTATCTAAAGACTTAACAGTAACAGCTATTTTACGTTGTGTTGCTAGTTGGAGAATGCTAAAATGTTTTATAATTTATTCTAGATTGTGTGGATAAATTATTGTTTTGGTCATTCTTATTACTACAACACTATAGCTTTGACTTAACTGTTGAATTCAGTAAGTGCTACTTGTTGGGGCAGTTAAACATGACAATGCTACAGACTGTAACTGAAGATGGATGGCATTGGAATCACATTCAGACTACCTCAAATGGAGACACTGATGATTATTGTGTTCATAAGTGCTTCTCTTTGGGGTTGTCCTGGTAGTGAGTTCATCATCAGACATATCTCTGAACAAATGCAGATTCACAATTCTTCCCAACAATAGTAAAATGAATAACTGGCACCAGAACTACCCAAACACAAGCACTGACTTGAGTTGTCTATGCAGTAAGTGCTACTTGTTGGGGTAGTATTGCTGACCTCAGAAGTATAGGATTTCTTCCATAAAGAAAAGTTTAAAAAGGATGTTCTCCCTGGTTACTGGTTGAAGAATGATGAAATGTTTTCTAAGTCATTCTTATTACCCTAATTTTAGCATTGACTTGACTGTTTAATTCAGTAAGTGCTACTTGTTGGGGCAGTTGAACATGACAATGCTACAAACTGTAACTGAAGATAGATGGGATTGTAATCACATTCAGACCACCTCAGATGGAGACACTGATGATTATTGTGTTCATAAATGCTTCTCTTTGGGGTTGTCCTGGTAGCGAGTTCATTGTCAGACATATCTCTGAACAAATGCAGATTCACAATTCTTCCCAACAATAGTAAAATGAATAACTCTGGCACCAGAACTACCCAAACACAAGCACTGGCTTGAGTTGTGTATGCAGTAAGTGCTACTTGTTGGGGTAGTTTTGCTGACCTCAGAAGTCCAGGATTTTCTCCATAAAGAAATGTTTAAAAAGGATATTCTCCCTGGTTACAGGTTGAAGAATGCTGAAATGTTTTTTAAGTCATTCTTATTACCCTAACTTTAGCATTGACTTGACTGTTGAATTTAGTAAGTGCTTCATGTTGGGGCAGTTGAATATGACAATGCTACAGACTGTAACTGAAGATGGATGCCATTGTAAACACATTCAGATCACCTCAAATGGAGACACTGATGATTATTGTGTTCATAAGTGCTTCTCTTTGGGGTTGTCTTGGTTGTGAGTTCATCATCAGACATATCTCTGAACAAATGCAGAGACAGTATATTTCCCAATTCTTCCCAACACTAGCAAAATGCATTACTCTTGCACCAGAACTACCCAAACGAGCACTGACTTGAGCAGTAAGTGCTACTTGTTGGGGTAGTTTTGCTGCCCTCTGAAGTCCAGGATTTCTTCCATAAAGAAACATTTAAAAAGGATATTCTCCCTGGTTACAGGTTGAACAATGTTGAAATGTTTTCTAAGTCATTCTTATTACCTCAACTTTAGCATTGACTTGACTGTTGAATTCAGTAAGTGCTACTTGTTGGGGCAGTTAAACATGACAATGCTACAGACTGTAACTGAAAATGGATGGCATTGGAATCACATTCAGATCACCTCAAATGGAGACACTGATGATTATTGTGTTCATAAGTGCTTCTCTTTGGGGTTGACTTGGTTGTGAGTTCATCATCAGACACTTACAAATGCAGAGGCAGTACATTTCACCAGCTGTCCACCGCTAGCTAAATAAATAAAAGAATGGGAATTTTGGAATAGATATTCAGTACTAACTGGTACTTTCTATTGCTGAATGAGCTCTATCTGGAGGCAAAAGGAGTTGCACCAAAGAAAGTCATTGGACACTAATTGACCACTCATAGACTGTTAATGGCATACATTGGGATGATGGTCGTCTATTCATGAAGCCATTCATTACGTACAATAGTCAAGACCACTGAAACTTGATCAAAAAGAAGGTGTGGTTGAGTGAAAATGGCTGCATTCAGTATTTAAGACGGCAAATCTGCGTAAGGAACCACTTCCACTGCTTCTATATCACAACACAGAAGATGCCAGAAGAAAACATCGGTACTATGGAGAAGCTCATGAGCAAAGAAGGTTGCTTACTGTAAGACTTTGACATTGGTCTAACTCAAGCATTGGCATTGGATTGATTTTAGTTAGTGCTAATCTATGGGGTAGTTTTGCTGACAACTGAATCACAGGATTTTATCTAAAGATTTAACAGTACCAGCTTATTTACATTGGGTTAATAGTTGGAGAATGCTACATACTGTAACTGAAGATAGATGGCATTGGAATTACATTCAGATCACCTCAAATGGAGACACTGATGATTATTGGATTCATAAGTACTTCTCTTTGGGGTTTTCTTGGTTGTATGTTCATCATCAGACATATCTCTGAACAAATGCAGAGACAGTTTATTTCACAATTCTTCCCAGCACTAGCAAAATGCATTACTCTGGCACCAGAACTACCCAAACACAAGCATTGACTTGAGTTGTCTATGCAGTAAGTGCTACTTGTTGGGGTAGTTTTGCTGACCTCTGAAGTCCAGGATTTCCTCTCTAAAGAAATATTTAAAAAGGATATTCTCCCTGGTTACTGGTTGAACAATGTTGAAATGTTTTCTAAGTCATTCTTATTACCTCAACTTTAGCATTGACTTGACTGTTGAATTCAGTAAGTGCTACTTGTTGGGGCAGTTAAACATGACAATGCTACAGACTGTAACTTAAGATGGATGGCATTGGAATCACATTCAGATCACCTCAAATGGAGACACTGATGATTATTGTGTTCATAAGTGCTTCTCTTTGGGGTTGTCTTGGTAGTGGGTTCATCATCAGACATATCTCTGAACAAATGCAGAGACAGTAAATTTCATAATTCTTCCCAACACTACAAGCAGTTGAACATGACAATGCTACAAACTGCAACATTAACCGCCTCCGTCCGTCCCTTACCATTCACACTTCCATCCTTATCCACAGCCTCATCACCTCCCGCCTTGATTACTGTAACTCCCTTCTTTTTGGCCTTCCTCAAAAATCCCTCCATAAACTTCAACTTCTTCAGAACTCAGCAGCGCATGTCATCACCAGAACCCCGTCTTTTCATAATATAACCCATGTGCTGTATTTATATAGCGCTTTTTCTAGTCTTAACGACTACTCAAAGCGCTTTTTACATCATACATGATACATTCACCATTCACACACATTCATACACTGTGGCCGAGGCTGCCATACAAGGTGCCACCTGCTCATCAGATAAACACATTCACACTCCTTAATTTGGGGTTTAGTGTCTTGCCCAAGGACACTTCTACATGGGACTGCAGGGTCAGGGATTGAACCACCAATCTTCCGATTGACAGGCAACCGCTCTACCACTGAGCCACAGCCACCCCTGTCCATCAGCAGCTCCATTGGCTTCCAGTTCAATTCAGAATACAATTTAAAATCCTTCTCTATACTTTCAAAGCCATCCATAACCTTGCTCCTCCTTCACATCGCCGTTCCCTCCCGCTCCCTCAGATCCTCCTCCTCTATCCACCTCACTGTACCCCCAGCTCGACTTGTCACCATGGGGAACAGAGCCTTCAGCCGCTCTGCTCCCCAACTCTGGAACTCACTCCCACCTGACCTCCGCAATATCGACTCTCTCCCCCTGTTCAAAACTAGACTCAAAACCCATCTGTTCCAGCTTGCTTATTTGTAAATACACTGTCCCTGTAATTTTTGTTTTGCCTTGTTTTGTTTTGCTTTATTTTGTTATAACTCCTTTCACTATTCTGTTCCCTGTATCTCGCTTTTTTGTCTGTAAAGCGACCTTGAGTGATGAGAAAGGCGCTGTTAAATACAATGTATTATTATTATTATTATTATTATTATTATTAATGAGCCAGAATCTTATTAACCTGGAGTCCCATTCCCAGTCATAATAATCATATATGTGATGTTTTAGGCCTATTGGCAGACATATAAAGACCGTGTTCTCCATGTCCACTGAAGTTCCTCAGCGTGCTCTCTAGTAACATTTGTGTGCTCCAGGTTGCTTTGCATAAAAAATGGTTGTCATTCCAAGACTACTTTTACTTTTATACTTTAAGTAAATTTCCAAGCCAGTACTTTGTTACTTTTACTTGAGTAAAGAAGTTTAATCACTACTTCTACCAGAGTATTTATTAACACAAGTATCTGTACTTCTACTTAAGTATGGAAAGTGAATACTTTCCCCAACTCTGCTTTCTACTAAATATTATGCAAATGGCAGTGATGAGATTTGAACCCATGCCTCCGGAGAGACTGGAGCCTAAATCAAGCACCTTAGACCACTCGGCCACACTACCTGCACATACTAGTACGCCACATCGTGACATACACACGGACCGTAACTAACGGTATGCTTGTTAATGTCATTGGAACAAAACTTTCGCAAGGAAAAAGCCAATACTTTATTGAAAAAGGTCAGTACTTTATTACAAAATGTTATCACTCTGTGAGCAGCAGAGCAGAGTGGCGCAGCACAAGCGTAACTTAATGGCATGTCAAATTTATTTCATCCATAAAAATGGAAACTTTAGTGCTCATACCCGCCATAACACCCATAAAAACTCGAGCATAATACAATAAATAAATAAATACAGTAAAATAGAAACTGTTAAGTGCTTGTTGTGCTGTCTGATAGTCTGAGGTATAAAATAGACGACACCATCTTATCACAACGTCCATGCTTGTGCCTTTGTTATGCAAATACTCTGGAAGGCTACTTATTGAGAGTATGCGTTCCCCCTTTTTCCCTATTGATTATAAAACACCTGCCTGAGATTGTTGATGTCAGAAATAACAACAGAATCACAACTTCCATTCATGTGCTTGTTCAATCACCTGCATCAGTTGTGTTTTTTTGTCTGCAAATCTCTTGGAAGTTTAATTATTGAGAGTATAATTTCCCCTTTCCCCCCCGCACTGATTTTAAAACTCCTGCCTCGTGTGAAGGTTGAACTCACAACCTTCAGATTATGAGACTGACACCCTGCCTACTGCGCCAACAAGGTTATGAAAGCTGATGGAATGGTTGGGAAAATTTCAGAAAAACTAACAATTTGGTTGTTAATCTTAATAAAAACAATGTATGTGGAAACCTTTTTACTCACACAAAGGCTAAGATCGACCCTAGATGCTTTGTCATGACCCCATGAAAAGGGGGGACAAAAGACCGTGTGCAAAGGTTGTGCAGTGTTCAACCACCTGCAAGTCACTGTATTTTCAGCATCAGTTGTTTTTTTGTTTGCAAATCTCTTGGAAGTCTACTTATTGAGAGTATAATTTCCCCTTTTCCCCCACTGATTTAAAAATTTTGAAATTTCAGAAAAACTAACAATTTGGTCTTCAATCTCAATAAAAACAATGTTGGGGAACAATAGTCTGTAAGGGGGGAGAAGGAAAAGGAAGAGGAAAATGGAGGAAGAAAGAGGAAAAGATGAGAAAGATGCTAAATTACCCACAAAGTGAAAGAGTTTTATAGTTTCTATTAAGTCAGATTTTAATTTAATTGCTGAAATTGGAACGTTTCTGAGAAATAAGGGAAGCTTAACGTAGATCAAAAGGTCACAGGTTCGATCCCCACCTAGCACCAGATCTTAGGTACGATCCCCACCTAGTGCCAGATCTTAGGTTTGATCCCCTCCTAGAACCAGATATAAGGTTCGATCCCCACCTAGCACCAGATCTTAGGTTCGAGCCCCACCTAGCACCAGATCTTAGGTACGAGCCCCACCTAGCACCAGATCTTAGGTTCGAGCCCCACCTAGCACCAGATCTAGTGCCCAGATCTTAGGTTTGATCCCCTCCTAGAACCAGATATAAGGTTCGATCCCCACCTAGCACCAGATCTTAGGTTCGATCCCCACCTAGCACCAGATCTTAGGTTCGATCCCCACCTAGCACCAGATCTTAGGTTCGAGCCCCACCTAGCACCAGATCTTAGGTTCGATCCCCACCTAGTGCCAGGAGACCCAATTAGACTGTCCACAACTTTATTGTTCTACTAAACAAAGTTTAGGAGGAATAAGATATTAGGAAGGTTGTGAAACAATTTAAACAAATAATTCATAACGTTTAGAATGAACAAAATATCTCTTTTTAGTATTGCATAAATTTATTAATCCTACTATATTTGGTCAATATTAACAGTTAGTCTTTATAATAAGTATTGTTTAGTAATAAATCTTTTTCTTTTTCTTTAAACAATGTATGACAGGTAAAACCAAGCATTTTTGGTTCTCTTTTCTCTAAAAGCAAATGTCTTACAGTAATCATTGCAGGGAAGTAGGGTGTATAAAGGCAAGTCATATGCTCAGCAGTGTGTACACTAGAATTTGGAATAATATTGAAATGAAGCCAATTAATATAAACATGCCAACTTTATTACATTATTGATCTCAACAAAACAATATGTCTTTAGGTAATGAATAATATTGTTTAGCACAAGAAATGACTGACTATACAAAGGTTTTTACGCCAGGTAGAAAAATAAGAGAATCAACAAACTAATTATAGTATTATAGTAACGCTACGGTAGCTTTAGTTAACGTTACAGCCAAAAATATTGACAGAGAATAAACGGTCAATGGTTCAGATGGAACCTACGTCCAGCTAATCACCAAAGTGTTACGTACTTTGCATTCTGTGTTTTGTGTCATGTTAACATGCTTGTGGTTTTTCTTTTTTACAAATAAGACCTGTTACTAAATTTAATTTATTTTGCTGTGTCCCATTTAAAAACTACAATTAGAAATCCTGTCACATGCATTGTTAACACTGCCCTTTTTAGGTTTCAGCAGGAACACATTTGTTGCAGTACAACTGTACACGATGAAAAGGAAAGATAGGCAGGACTACACAAAGCGCTGGAAGAGGGCACAAAGAGAGATGCTACTACTGGACCGGGCTCTTCTTCAACAACAACAACCACCACCACCACCTCATCAACACCCACTGCAGCAAATGCTTGAGCAGTGTGAAGAAGAGCCAGAACTCGCTGTAAATTATGCCAGCAGCTCTGAGGAGGACAACAGCAACGTTGCTTTGGCAACTTGTCTGTAAATGTGGGAGACGCCCATGGACAAACTTATGGATGAGACCAGTGACTCCTGCAGCAAGGAACGTAAGCCACAAAGTTCACTCAGAAACGTCTTACAACACTGGGCCTTAGAACACCAGATTCAGCACTCTGCTCTTGATGATCTTCTTGTGGGACTGAAAGCCAATGGGCATCCAGAGTTACCTTCAGCAGGTACAGTTGCTTAGAATTTTGCATTTGCAATGAAGTACAATTTAATGACAAGGAGCAATAGAGTAACATAACATTTTTGTTGTTGTAAACAGAAGAACTCACACAGAGGGAGGTGAGTCATCCCACAGAGGGAGGTGGCTCAGACATGAAGATGGAAATGAGAGGTAAGAAGACTCAAGTTGTTCACTAGCGTGTGTGTGTATAATAACTAAACAAACACTTTTTTCCCTTAGGCATGAGGGCATCCATAAACAGAATGAGGGCATCCATGCACCTCATGGCACAGGTCGTCAATGTTCTGAAGGATCAGATGGATGAGCTCTTAAAGCGCTCCCTGTCACCTCCTGCTCCTCCTAATGAAGACTTCTTGCTGTCGCCCTGCTCGACAGTCACCGAGCTGCAGGAGTTTGACAGGACTCTTTGTCAACCGGAGAGGAGGAACAATATGGTAATTAAGTGGCCATTGTCCTGCCCTAAGATGAACACTATATAATAAAATGATATTAATAAATTCCAATATCTTAACTGAACTGACTTCTCTTACAAAATGAGATTGTACAAGCTCTGCACTATATGTATAATTTGTTACTATATGTTTTACAGCAACTTTTCCTGTCAACCCTCGGTGGTTGTACTGGAGGTGATGCCACCCGCCGCATGCTGCGGCAAGTTGCAACGAATGATGTGCTGAGACAGTACAGCCTACAGGGAAGAAAAACAAAGAGAGCCTTCCAGGACCTGGCTGTATGCAGGGTTATAACAGGCAGGTGTTATTTTATTGTTCACATTAGTATTATGCTTAGCTTGGCTGACAAGAGGTTTTAATTTGACTTATAACTTTGCTTCATTTTAACGTATACTCTAGCGGCCTGCCAGAAAAACGTCCCTGCGCTGACTGCTGCAGAAGTGGAGGATTTGATTGGGCGAGTTCTGAAGTTTGCCCCACACAGACGGTAAATTGAAGTTCTTCTGTGTGATGTTCATAAAAAATAGCTTGTGTCAGTGTCAGTTCATTCTTAGTATTGCATGTCTAACTTTTGTTTATTTCTTTATAGGCCAGCTGAGAAGTGCTGACCGTGAAACCATGGAGCCCCTTTATTTAAATATATTTTATATACATATATACTACAAAAAAAAATATATATATATATATATATATATAGTGACTTATTTTGCACATACTTTACAAATATATCTTTATACATCTTGCACTACATTTGCACTACACCCTTATCTTTTTTGTATTTATTTTGTTTGAATATTAAAGTTTTGCCATCAAGTTTGCCTGTTCATTCATTCCTTGTAATGCTAGTGCTAATCTATGGGGTTGTTTTTCTGACAACTGAATCCCAGGATGTTATCTAAAGACTTGACAGTAACAGCTATTTTACCTTGTGTCACTAGTTGGAGAATGATAAAATGTTTTATAATTCATTCTAGATTATGTCTCTGGATAAAGATTGATTTGGTAAGTCGTTCTTATTACTCTAACTTTAGCATTGACTTGACTGTTGAATTCAGTAAGTGCTACTTGTTGGGGCAGTTAAACATGACAATGCTGTAGACTAACTGAAGATGAATGTCATTGTAATCACATTCAGATCACCTCAAATGGAGACACTGATGATTATTGTGTTCATAAGTGCTTCTCTTTGGGGTTGTCTTGGTAGTGAGTTCATCATCAGACATATCTCTGAATAAATGCAGAGACACTATTTCACAAATCTTCCCAACACTAGTAAAATGTATTACTCTGGCACCAGAACTACCCAAACACAAGCACTGACTGGAGTTATGTATGCAGTAACTGCTACTTGTTGGGGTAGTTTTGCTGACCTGGAGGATGTCCTCCATTAAGAAATGTTTAAAAGGGATTTTCTCCATTACTGGTTGAACAATGCTGAAATGTTTTATAAGTTACTGTAAATAGATTATGAACATTCGTGCAAACAGGTTTAGCACCACTTTTTGGGTTATCGTGGTCGAGTGTTTAAGGCGATGGACTAGAAATCCTTTGGGTTATCCTGGCGAAAGTCCAATTCCTGCCGACAACAAAAGGCATCCCATAACGGGGGTAGCAAAACAACGACCCTTCACATTATACCAACTCGCAGATGTGCCTTCATGAAGAATATTGTATTATATCATAGGTAATGGAAGCCACCCGTCTCCACCAATGCATCTCTGATCACGATTTGCAGTGAGTATTGTATTGTCCAGCAGAAAGGCAACAGATGTGTTACTTTTCCACTATGATTTATACCATAGCAGTGCAAGCATTTTGCCCAGGTTTGATTTCCAGCCACCACCAGGTTTTGAAGCCGTATACAATATTAACATTACTTCACAGAGGTTTCTTCTCTTATTCAGTAATCTCAGAAAAATGTCAAAAAAATCAGACTATCATCAGGGCATGTAGCTCAGTGGTAGAGTGCATGCTTTCTATGTATGTGGACCTGGGTTCAATCCCTGACATATCCATCAGGTATTATGGTCCAGTCTGTAAAAGAGCGGCATAAGATCTTCCACATCGCAGTAGCATTCTTTGAGTGGTGTTACTTGCTTTATTTGTAAAGAAGTCAGCCGAAAGATTACTTGCCCAACTTGGTTTGATAAAACATTAGATCTCTTTTATGGTTCAAATACTGGAGCATATCAATCGATCAAGCTGCCTCCATGAGGAATCACAGGTTGTTGTGGCCGAGTGGTTAAGGCGATGGACTCGAAATCCATTGGGGGTGTCCCTGCGCAGGTTCAAATCCTGCCGACAACGAGAGGTGTTCTTCTGGTAGCAAACCCATGACACAGTACAGTTGTCCATGTACCTTCATGAACAATATGATATCTATTTCCTTATAGGTACTGGAAGCAACCTGTCCATAAGTATTTACTGTGTAATAAGATTTGCAGTGAATATATATTGTCCAGCAGAAAGGCAACAGGTGTGTTACTTTTCGACTATTATTTATACCATAGCAGTGAAATCATTTTGCCCAGGTTTGATTTCCAGCCACCACAGTTGCAAATACAGGTTTTGAAGCCATATACAACGTTAACATAACATTTTTTACCCAGGGTTCTTCCTTTATTCAGTGATATTTCAATTGTGGGAGTCATCCCAAAAGTATTAATAAAGATAAGTCTAAGTTTATCTCAGAAAACAGTCAAAAAATCTGAAAATCTTCAGGGGATGTAACTCAGTGGTAGAGTGCATGCTTTACATGTATGAGGACCTGGCATCTCCAGCAGGTATTATGCTAGAGTCTTTAAAAGAGCTGCAAAAGGTATTTCTTCAATAATGCCAGTAAGGGTCTACCATTCAGCAGGTACAGACATTTCACTTCAGACAGTTGCAGCAGCAGATGCTTTGTTAAACATTGACAATCTAGACATAGACTTAATGCTATAATCATAACAATTAGCAGAGAACGGTTTTGCTCCATCGACCTCTGGGTTATAAGCCCAGCACGCTTCCACTGCACCACTCTGCTCTGCTGTTCATGCTCAGGGGCTGGAAAATCTGTGATTCACATTTTGAGGGAAGAACCAACAGCTTACGGGTTGTAAAGTTAAACATTTGGTTAACCTTGCAACTATCTTTGTGTGAGCTTCCTGATTACTCACACATTGATTATTCACATGTAACACTTGTGATTGGCTGGTGTTTAAAAAAAGGGCATTGTGAGTACAAATCAGTAAAGAGTCTACCAAGTTGCCTCTTATCATTCTAGTTTGGACACCCAGTGAGACTTACCGCGATGGTTTGGACTGGGTTGACCAGGGTTTTTGGCTGCTCTCGAGCAGAAGGCGGTACTCACTCTGGTTTCTCTTTCTAATGCACAAGTCTTTCACTTTTTACTAAAGACTTCCTTGGAGGGGAACACCAATGAGTTGAAACTATTTTTGGTGGGCTTTGCTGTTTGGCCGAGCCTTTTGTACTTGTGAAAAACAAATATTCTGTCCTTAACTAGACTCAGATTCTTAACAGCAGCTAATTAATAGAAGCAAGACCCTTGCCCATTTTAATGGGCAGTGGACAGCGACTGAGACGACAGGACTCCCCCTGACTGTGACTCGGAACGGCCAAAAAAATTTGATATGTGGGAAAACAAATTGGCCAGAGACTACGGTACTGGAGACATAGAGGACTAACACTAGAAGGAAAGGATGTGATCAGGATGGCTGCAGTATCTAAGTAGTAATTGTTTCATGATTGTACTTTTGTTTTTGAATGGTAAATTTGGCTGGAATTTGTAATCAAAAACAGGACCTTACAAACTGTTTTGAACACTCAAGGTATTTCAGTGAAGTTTTTGGTCTTGGACAGTTACCTTACAATCTAAAACTTTATATCCTATTGTCTCTGGAACAATAGTTGGCAGTTGTCAACCAAGACAGCCCCTCCACACCCAGAGCTTTCTCGATGAATTTCATCAATCCCTGGGGCTTTGCCACTGAGGAGCTCTTAAACCCGATTTGATAAAACGTTACATCTCTTTTATGGTTCAAATAAAGGAGCATATCAATCAATCAAGCTGCCTCCACGAGGATCCACAGACACAGGCATTGACCTACGATTTGCACTTTGCCCGTGTCTGGTATTACTAATCCAATTGAATAGGTTATGAACATTGCAAACAGGTATAGCACCACTTTTTGAAGCCATATACAACATTAACATTACATATGTCACCCAGGTCTTTTCTCTTATTCAGTAATCTCACAAAAAAGTAAAAACAAATCAGAAAATGTTAAGGGGATGTAGTTCAGTGGTAGAGCGCATGCTTTGCATGTATGAGGCACGGGTTCAATCCCTGGCATCTCCATGTCTCTTCTCTTATTCAGTGATGTCAAAAAAATGTTAAAATCTTCAGGGGATGTAGCAGGAAGAGGGAGAGCCACAGGAGTTTGGAGAGAGGACATGTGACCAAAGTGAGGGCTCTGACACAGAGAGGGATATTCCAGAGGGTGAGGAGGATGAAGAAGCGGGTGAAGAGCATGAAAAAGAGAGTGAGGAAAAAGAAACATAAATGGGACAGAGAGAGGGACAGCAAGCGGATCCATGTGGATCAAGTACTGCACCATCAGGTTTGTGATGAAGAAGGTTCTTACTATTTTCAAAGCAATTACTTTTCATTGTAGGTCTACTGTGTCCTTAAAATGGTGCTTTCTGCTGTCAAATACTTTTTTGTGTCAATAGGGCTCTGTTTCTTTTTTTTAAGAACATACTTGGCCTACATTTTGAAATGCATGCAGGTATACATGCATACAGTGGTAAGCATGCGTTTAGGAACCCATGCCTGACAAAAAAGAGGATAAATTCAATAAATGAATATTTCACATTGAACACTTGTTTGGGTTGTCTTTTAAAAACAGGGCATTGCGAGTACAGATATAAACAGTAGAGTCAACAAGGTTACCTCTTATCATCTACCTCACCAAGCTATGTCATCAGAGCTCCAAGTAACTGAGACAACTAAAAGTCATCACATCAGTTGCCTGACCAGCTTTTTAACATTTGGCAGCAATGGGATTTGAACCCACACCTCCAGAGAGACCGGAACTTTAATCCAGCAATTTAGACCACTATGCCACACTACCTGAAACCATCCCTTCTGAGTCTGAGTCTGAACAGCCGAGCAGTGGCGCAGAGGAAGCGTGCTGGGACCACAACCCAGATGTCAGATTTCCCATGCTTTGTATCAGCATTAAGTCCATTTTCAGTCTGTCGATGTATGATAAAGCATCTGTTGCTGCAAGTGTCTGAAGTGAAATGTCTCCACCTGCTGAAGAGTAAACTTAATGGCATGTCAAGTTTATTTCATCCTTAAAAAAGGACTACAGCTGTTTCCTACTGCTCCATCATTCTTTAGTGTCCTCTGGAAACAGTTTGCTGTCCTTTATGTTTCTTTTGGATGACATCATCAGTGTCTTTGCTTTAGTCTGAAGAAACTTCAACAGATTTAAAACCACATGCAGTCACAGAAAATACAAACAGGGAATAGAAAATATCAGACAAAGAATATGAAATGAAAAGTCCCTAAAGTAGGAACACAAACAAGACTTTACACTTAACTTAAGCCAATGCATACATAAAACTCAAAAAGAGGTTCCACAGAGATTTGAATTCAAAATGCTAGTTTCAGAGTCCAGAGCACTAACCATGGAAGAACAGGTTTTGAAGGACAAAGACAGTGAATACAGCATATATTACCATATAGTGTACAAACACATGGTAACTTTACATGTGTTGACAATAAACATGCTAACACAAAGCTTTACTTGCAATTACATTTCTTGCACACATTCATGTCGTCTTGAATCGCTAAGTTCTTTATTTCCAATATCATCTCTCAGACATTAGTTCCAGATGAAAACACTAGTTGTCAGAAGTGGGATTTGAACCCACGCCTCCAGTGGATACTGCGACCTGAACGCAGCGCCATGGACAGCTCGGCCATCCTGACTGATCTAACAGATGACCAGTAGGACCTGTCTCAAAAATTATAATATAGTAAATTAAACATGTCATGATATAGTAGGTTCTCGGTCATCCATGTCATAGTTAACAAGGGAAGGTTTCTCAATTGCCAGCCCAAATATATGGGCGTTCATTGAGACATGGAAGAAAGTCACCATGGTGGCAATGTGCTTGACAATGGCAATACATTGCGTGGAATGTGAAGGCAATGTGCAATACAGGCTAAATCCTATGGTGGGAATCAAGATCCACCAATGTTTCTGTCCACAATGTCCACCTGAATCCAGAAATGTCCCTGCCAGATGGGAAATAGACTGACAATTGGGTCAACTTTGTGCAATTATCTTCAAAATGTCCAACTGAGGCCACAAATATACCTGCCAGATGGGAAATAAACTGATAACTGTCTTCATGGTGTAAACGTGTCAAATATTGCCGTACAATGCCCACATTGAGTCCAATGTGTCCGTTTTGGTTCCTGATCCATGCTATTACCCCAAAAGGGCACAACTAGGCCGAGGGCAACTGGACTTGGTAAAAGGTTCTCCGCATAAGTTTTGTCTCTCATCCAAGAGACTTCTTTAGTGTGTTGTTTTTTACACAGAAACGGTTGGACACAGTGCCTACTCCCCCACCCATATCAACAATAGAAAGCTGTGGGGAAAGGGGGGGTTCCAAAGCTAATAGACCATTCAACAAGCAATTCTGATGTACTATACTGGCCCATTCAGGATGAGCACTGTATACTCTGACTGCAGCAACACAAGTTCAAATTTCAGTGATACCTAATTTTTATGGTGATTACGAGACTGAATGTAAAGTGTGTATCCCCCATGTAACTCAAAGCCTATCACTTTCAGTCAATACTGTCAAATTTGGAGCTCCTTCCGATTACATTAACAACCAGGTGACTCCTCAACATGCCCCCACCAACATACTGTTTACGTTCAAAACGGTTAAGGACATTAAACCTGTAAGCTTACTTTAAACTAGATGTGAAAAGTTAATCTTTTCACCAGTGCTGTGGCTGAAAACCAGGTTCCACTGAGATTTGAACTCAGATCACTGGATTCAGAGTCCAGGGTGCTAACCATTACACCATGGAACCTTTAAAACTGCTGCCAGTATTTGCTTGGCAGTTTATTTCATAATATTCACATGTTTGTTATTAAAGGCACACAACAATCACAATAAAGATGAAAAAGCAACAATTATTGCCCAACTTAAGTCATTTAGTTAGCTAAGCGTTCAGAGGATGTGGGAAAAAACAAGTCAAGAACAGGTTTTGAAGGACTTGCCACAGACAGTGAATCCAGCAGTAGATATGTCTACTGTGTACAAACACATGGTAACTTTACATGTGTTGACAATAAAGATGCTCACAAAACGCTTCACTTGCAATTGCGTTTCTTGCGCACATTCATGTCCTCTTAAATACAAAGAACTGCTAAGTTCTTTATTTCCAATATCACGTCTCAGACATACAGTAAGTTCCAGATGAAAACACTAGTTGTCAGAAGTGGGATTTGAACCGATGAGCAGATTCACAAGCACCCTTCCCAACTGCTCAAGGAATGCCCTCCTCTTGTTGAGCTTGCCGTGCATCCACTCGGGCCTGAGCTCTCGCCACAGCACCAAGGCGTTGTGGGCGGACACGTCAAGGATGTTGTGTAACACGGCGAGGGGCCAGCGCGTCTTCCCACGACTTGAGTCCGTATCTGGGGGGCTTGCTGGGCATGTACTAGCGGAAGGCGCATCGACCTTGTGGAACCAGCATGTCCAAACAAGAACATGGAACGAGATGGAAGAAAAAAATTTTAAACTACACACACACACAAAGACAATTGTACGACAATGGTAAAAAAATAAAATAAAAATACAACAACAAAGCAATACAACACCTCGAAAGGGCACCAGCTGCTCGTCCACCGTCACGTCGGCGCCCGGGTTGTAGAGGCGAGGCAGCTGCCGCGTCCACGCGTCCCACACCTCTTGTACGGCCGCCAGTTTGTCCGAGGCTCGTCGGGCAGCTTTCGACTCACGGTTGTCGAATCGCAACAGTCTAGAGTACGAGTGAAACTGCTTGATTGACTCATCGTGGCGCGGAAAATGACCTTGCCGCTCTTCTCGTGCAACAGGCTCTCCAAGGCCTCGTTGCGGGACCGGTACACGCCTGCGAGGATCAGCAGCCCAAGGTAGGCTCGCAGGTCTGTGACGTCCATCGCTTTCCACTTGCCGGCTGTGGCACATCTCCTTTGACCCTCGAGGTTTGTGGCAGCCACAACCATGTCTTTGATTTGCCGCATGACAAACAGGCCAAATGCAGAGACTATTTTGTGGAAGCGTTCCGCGGCATACTCTGTAAAGTAAGTAGATTACTGGCTAGATATGCATGAGTACCTCATACCTTTTACCAGGTTCAGGTGGATAATAGTTATGGTCAAATGAAGCTTCATTAAGCTTTTTCTTCATTTTCTGAGTGCATTCACTCAGTAGTGTTTTATTATTGGCTGTGCATCTCTGATTGCCCGAGAGGTGCTCTCAGTCCAGCACCTCTCCCGCTCATCTTTGTTAGTTTTACACTGTCCAGCATAAATCACTGACACCATACCTCACACTCATCATGCATACACATTCACCACTGACTAAACTGACTACCACCATCATTTAATTATTATCATTTTATCAATTATCATTTCTTTTGTTTTAGTCATATTCTCATGATTCCTTCAACCTTTGCACACGGTCTTTTGTCCTGGCCTTTTCATGGGGTCATGACAAAGCACCTAGGGTTGATCTTAGCCTTTGTGTGAATACATAGGTTTCCAGGTTTTAAGATTAAAGACCAAATTGTTAGCTTTTATGAAATATTCCCAACCATTGTACCTGCTTTCATAGCCTCATTGGTGTAGTAGGCAGCGCGTCAGTCTCATAATAGGCTCGTTCGAGATGAACTGTGCCTCGCCTGTAAAATGGACGAGAGCAGGCGTCAGCAGCCGGGGGTGGGGACAAAAAGCTGCCGTAAAGTCGGACAGTTTCCAGCTGATTCCAGCCGCCTTCAGGCTGAACAGGAAGTGACAAAAACACTGTGGTGCGATTCTGTTTTAATAAAATATAACCAGACCCACATATCAGCTTGTACACAGTCTCCAGTTGTTTTAATTATGACAGAGTAGCTCTCAAAGTGCTCTACATGCGATCTGTTGCTGATTTTAATTAACAACACACAGTAGATTATCCGTGATCTGTACGGATTTAGTCTCGCTGACTTCTTAATGTAACTATCCGCCACACAACATGTGTTCTGTACAGAATAAGTATTTAAATCTGACAAATAGCAATTAAAATCCCTCCAATTCAAAAACAATAAAAAGTTTATATAAAAAGTCATCGGTTGTAAACCAATCAGGTGTAGGGTTAGGGTTAGGGTATGTTTTACAGTCTCTATTTTACTGTATTTATGTACTTGTATTGTGGTATATTTATTGTAATACGCTCCAGTTTTTATGGGTGTCACGGCATATTATATGTACTGCTGGTCAGATTGCACAGCAATATGTGCGTGCAGGACAAAACGTATTTCATGGTAATTTTAGAATAACAGAAGTGAAGAGATTCCCTGGAAAATACCAGAAGGATTTCCAGGTAATCTCTACACATATGTTATTGTAATATTACCATGTAATTAAATTGAAACAGACAGTTTAGCATTTTGCACCACTGCCTTCAAAAGCTCTAGCCAGGCGCCATTCCTCACCTAAAACAATATAGCCAACAATATGGCCAACTAGTCAAGGAACAGCAAGAGACTTGGTATTTAAGACTACAAACTGACTATGTGACAGATGTGTAATCTGTCATGTCCGGCCTTCTGAATAGATAGAAGATAGAAGTGAAGTAAGTTCCTTGTTTTTGGTTGATTTGTCAAATTCTTCCTCATTAGTTTAACTTAAATTTGGCATTTTAGTGCAATGCAAAGGTCCATAACTCAGAGTAGCATGAGTGTGATGTCTCACTATGGGATACGCCTCCCTGCGTATTCCTCTGAAGCATTTATCTCTTTACGCCAATCCTGATTGGCTGGTGATGAAGTGACCGCGTCACATGCATCCATCCCCCTTTAAATAGCTTACGCTACGATGCAGACACCATTCAAAATAAGCACCTCTTCTCGCTTTGCCCCAGCAAGAAGGGTTGTCTGGTGAGACATCTCACTCATGCTACTCTGAGAACCGGGGTTACGCAAGTGACCTAAAGTTCTCATTCATAGCATTCGTTTCGATGTCTCACTATGGGATATGGAGACTCCCGTATTGCCAGACAAGCTTATCTCAGGAACCACCGGCACTCAGGTAGCAATGCTCTGCTCCAGCAATGGCCCGGTGCTCAGCACTGCACGTGCCACGCTCGGTGCAGAGACGTCAAGTCTATAAAACCGAACAAAAGTGAGAGGTGAAGACCAGCATGCCGCTGCACAAATGGTCAAAAAGGTCAATGGGAGAGCATGAGCCAACCACCTTGGGCACAAAGGCAGGATTAGGTTTCAATAACATGACACGCCCCTGGGCAAACTGAGTGCATGATGGATGCACAGAGAGCGCATTAGTGTCACCAACCTGTTTTGCAGACGCCAAGACCAGCAGCAGCACCGTCTTCAAAGACAGATGCTTCAGGTCAACCTCCTCCTGTGGTTCAAAAGGAGGGCTAGCAAGCCCATCCAACACCACTGCCAGGTCCCACGGGGGAGCCAATGGCTTAGAAACAGGGAAAAGCCGACGTGCTCCTTTTACAAAACGGCAAACCAAAGGGTGTTGGCTAGCTGTTTAACCTTCAAATCCCACATGAAAAGCTGCAATGGCAGCCAGGTACACTTTTTATGGAGAAGGCTTTATGTTTGTCAATCAAGTCCAGCAAGAATGACAAAATTGCACCAACAGGGCACTGAAAAGGGTTCAATTCCTGATCATTGGTTGATTTAGATTTGTCAAATTCTGTCATGTCCGGCCTTCTGAAGCTCTAGCCCGGCGCCATTCCTCGCCTAAAACAATATGAGTGGCTGGGATTTAGTGCTCTCACCTCTGCAGCCAGGGTTCAATTCCCGGTTAGGGAATGGTCAGGCCTTGACAGATTCAGGTGTAATATTTGAAAGAGTGAGTTCCTGGACTGGTTTTTGGTTGATTTAGATTTGTCAAATTCTTCCTCATTAGTTTAACGCTAGAACCCCAATTCTTTTAAAGAGTACCATTTCCTTTAAATCAGACCCTCGACAGCGGATGTATCCTTTTGTCATCATTGATTGGTCACAAACACTTCATCTGCCTCTATCTCAGTAACAATTCTTTTCATTTTTTCAAGCTGTAACTAAACCCCTAGCCACCATTTTTTATCTGAAAACCAATGTACAGTGCCTTGCGAAAGTATTTGGCCCCCTTGAACTTTTCAACCTTTTGACAAATTTCAGGCTTCAAACATAAAGATATAAAAATTAAATTTTTTGTGAAGAATCACCAACAAGTGGGACACAATTGTGAAGTGGAACGAAATCTATTGGATATTTTAAACTTTTTTAGCAAATAAAAAACTGAAAAGTGGTGCGTGCAAAATTATTCGGCCCCCTTGCGTTAATACTTTGTAGAGCCACCTTTTGCTGTGATTACAGCTGCATGTCGCTTGGGGTATGTCTCTATCAGTTTTGCACATCGAGAGACTGAAATTCTTGCCCATTCTTCCTTGCAAAACAGCTCGAGCTCAGTGAGGTTGGATGGAGAGCGTTTGTGAACCGCAGTTTTCAGCTCTTTCCACAGATTCTCGATTGGATTCAGGTCTGGACTTTGACTTGGCCATTCTAACACCTGGATACGTTTATTTGTGAACCATTCCTTTGTAGATTTTGCTGTATGTTTGGGATCATTGTCTTGTTGGAAGATACATCTCCGTCCCAGTTTCAGGTCTTTTGCAGACTCCAACAGGTTTTCATCCAGAATGGTCCTGTATTTGGCTGCATCCATCTTTCCCTCAATTTTAACCATCTTCCTTGTCCCTGCTGAAGAAAAGCAGGCCCAAACCATGATGCTGCCACCACCATGTTTGACAGTGGGGATGGTGTGTTGAGGGTGATGAGCTGTGTTGCTTTTACGCCAAACATATCGTTTTGCATTGTGGCCAAAAAGTTTGATTTTGGTTTAATCTGACCAGAGCACCTTCTTCCACATGTTTGGTGTGTCTCCCAGGTGGCTTGTGGCAAATTTTAGAAGAGACTTTTTATTGATATCTTTGAGAAATGGCTTTCTTATTGCCACTCTTCCATAAAGGCCAGATTTGTGCAGTGTACGACTGATTGTTGTCCTATGGACAGAGTCTCCCACCTCAGCTGTAGATCTCTGCAGTTCATCCAGAGTGATCATGGGCCTCTTGGCTGCATCTCTGATCAGTCTTCTCCTTGTCTGAGCTGAAAGTTCAGAGGGACGGCCGGGTCTTCGTAGATTTGCAGTGGTCTGATACTCCTTCCATTTCAAAATGACCGCTTGCACAGTGCTCCTTGGGATGATTAAAGCTTGGGAAATCTTTTTGTATCCAAATCCGGCTTTAAACTTCTCCACAACAGTGATTTAGATGCCTGCCTGGTGTGTTCCATGGTCTTCATGATGCTCTCTGCGCTTTCAACAGAACCCTGAGACTATCACAGAGCAGGTGCATTTATACAGAGACTTGATTACACACAGGTGGATTCTATTTATCACCATCAGTCATTTAGGACAACATTGGATCATTCAGAGATCCTCGCTGAACTTCTGGAGTGAGTTTGCTGCACTGAAAGTAAAGGGGCAATAATTTTGCCTTTTCAGTTTTTTATTTGCTAAAAAAGTTTAAAATATCCAATAGATTTTGTTCCACTTCACAATTGTGTCCCACTGTTTGGTGATTCTTCACAAAAAAGGAAAATTTTATATCTTTATGTTTGAAGCCTGAAATGTGTCAAAAGGTTGAAAAGTTCAAGGGGGCCAAATACTTTCCCAAGGCACTGTATGTTAGTGTCAAGCAATGTTATTATTGGATTCAGGTCCAAATTTTGACATTTTAGTGCAATGCAAAGGTGCACAACAGATTGCTTTCTACTTACCTGGAGCGATGCAAAGCAGGGGTGGCCAACTAGTCAAGGAACAGCAAGAGACTTGGTATTTAAGACTACAAACTGACTATGTGACAGATGTGTAATCTGTCATGTCCTGCCTTCTGAAGCTCTAGCCAGGCGCCATTCCTCACCTAAAACAATATGAGTCATTCCAGTAGGTGAGAAGGAAACTCACATCTACAAAAATAAAACTGATGGATGTGACTCCCTGATGGTCTAGTGGCTAGGATTCGGCGCTCTCACCGCCACGGCCCGGGTTCAATTCCCAGTCAGGGAATGGTCTGGATTTGACACACTGTAAAAAAAATTGTAATTTTCCATACATTTACATAACACTAATAAATTACAAAAATAAACTGTGAATTTAAGGGACAACTACCACGTGTGAAACCATCTGTGGGAGTGGAACATGGATGTGTAGAGATGGGCTTTCGAACAATTTACCTTTTTACATTTTTAAATGTCACAGTAAGAAAAGCAAAGGTATAAATAAAAATGAATTATGGCTCAACTCAATTTACATTTTTACAGTAGACATAAGACATTACAAAGTCAAGAAACTAGGTGCTCATAGTGAAGGGCAAATGAAGCTTTGGTGAAGCACTGAACCACTTAGAGGAATTGGCTTGAAAATGGGTTCATTACTAGAAGCTTCAGAAACAGCGACCTCGCCTGGTGAAAGGCCAAGGCTCCATCGAAATGATACCGACAAGATAGTGGACAGGAGGCTTTAGACTAGTGACACTCACTTGTACTAACAATCGGATAACATTCTTTTTAAAATAAAGATTGATGGATTTGTGTATTGTATTATTGGGTATTAGGTAAAGAGTGCTTGGGGAAACAGAGGATGTGCTGGGAAAATATGGCACAAGTTGGGTGTGCTTGTTTAACTATGGCCGGGGGGTAAGTCGGACAGGGACCACTCATCAATTTTTATTAAGGAACATTATTTTTTCCACATTATTGGACTGGGAAACTCTGACTGTTGTTTGTGCATATGCACCAAACAAGAGTTTAGAATATTCTGCCTTCTTGGAGACCTTGAATAGAGTCCTGTATGGGGCTCCAGTAGAGGACTCCATAGTTCTGCTGGGGGACTTCAAGACACACGTAGGCAATGATGGAGGTACTTGGAGAGAGGCGTGATTGGGAGGAACGGCCTCCCTGATCTGAGCCAGAGTGGTTGTCTGTGTACGTGGTACCAGAGCACCCTAGGCCGAAGATCAATGATCAATTTTATAATTATTTCATCTGATCTGAGGCCGTATGTTTTGGACACTTGGGTGAAGTAAGGGGCGGAGCGGTCAACTGATCACCATCTGGTAGTGAGTTGGGTCAGGGGATGGGGGAGGACTCTGGACAGAACTGGTAAGCCCAAACGGGTGGTACGGGTAAATTGGGAACGTCTGGAGGAGGCCCCTGTCCGACAGATTTTCTACTCGCACCTCCGGCGGAGCTTTTTGTGCATCCCTGTGGAGGCAGTGGGCATTGAACCTGAGTGGACAATGTTCAAAGTTTGCTGAAGCTGTGGCGGCAGCTGTGGTCTTAAGTACCTCAAGGGGGCGGTAACCCTCGAACACCCTGATGGACACCAGTGGTCAGGGAAGCCGTCCGACTGAAGAAGGAGTCTTTCTGGAATATGTTATCTCAGCAGACTCCGGAGACAGTGGCAAGGTACCAACAAATCCAAAGTACTGCAACCTCTGCCGTGACAGAGGTAAAGCAAGGGACACGTTCAGGGAAGACATTGAGAAGGACTTTCAGTCAGCACCAAGGTGCTTGTGGAAAACGGTTTACCACCTCAGGAGAGGGAAGCAAGGAATCATCCAAGCTGTGTACAGTAAGGATGGGACGTTGTTGACTTCAACTGAGGAGGTAATAGGGCGGTGGAAGGAGCACTTTGAGGAGCTCCTAAATCCAGCTGACACGTCCTCTGTGGTAGAGGCAGAGGTGGAGAATGATGGGGGATTGTCGTCAATTTCCCTGGAGGAGGTCACCCTAACCTCTTTCAAGTAACATTGTCCACCATGGACAAGACAAATATTTCAAGATTGGCAATAACTGTAGTTAATTAAACAGCTTAGCACATTTTATCATGTTTATTCACATTAGTTTTCCACACATCTACTAATACCACTCTGATCACATTCCCTTCCTCAATACTCCATAAAGAAACAAAGAACAATCAGCAATGAAAGACAGCATATGAAGTGAATCACTACTATTTATCAGCTTCATATTCAGAAAGGAATATCAAGACTCATCATTTTGAAACACATTCCTCAAATCAGATACTCTAGAAACGACACCTGAAAGTATAGTTTTGGTTGAACTGAAGGGGGAAACTGCATCTCATTCACTGCAGAGTGACCAGATTTCTCAGACAAAATCCATTTTCAGCTCAGAAGCACACGTCATGTTTTTAATTGTTGTAAAACTTAAAACGGGGACACTAGACCTAGAGCTGAGTATCGGATACAATATAAACTATTGAGGAAAGATTTTCCTTTGACATTGATGCAGTATGAAACCAGATTGCTGCAGTCGGCAGCAGAGAAACAAGCTATAATGGAAGTTAATAAGAGAATTGTTTTTTTTTGTATTTTTTAAAACATAAAAGTCCGCGAAATTGCGTTTGCTAAACCCTCCAGACTCCATGTAAATAATCAGTGATTTTAGCATCGTAAAATACGGCTTTCTAAAACATCTCTGAGCTCTGAGCAGCGCTGCTCGATCGGCTTCGTTTGGTCAGAGTTTTCTTTCGTTCATTCCAATTTTTGGTCAATTTTCCGGGGACAGATCCAGCCGGGGACAGGTCAGGTGACCTGTAGGATGGTCACCGTATCCTACAACCATTTTTAACATTCAAGTGACCTCAGTGCAGCACAAATATTCTAATAGCCCAGTTTGTTCTGAAAAAAATGATGTTGATATCTTGACTGTAGACAACAGGGCTGATGTTTTACAAGCTTTTATAGAAAATAGAAGCAGACGGACAATGAGCTATAAAAATGACCTTATGTCTCAGAGGGTTAAATAATAGGAAGATGCTGAGCACACACAGTTACTGGAGTTAGAGAAAATGATGTCCCAAACGGCGCATACTTGTGTGTACTGCTCTTGTGCAAAGACATCCATCTTTTTTTTGTTGATTAGATTAGATTCAACTTTATTGTCATTGTGCAGAGTACAAATACAAAGATAACAAAATGCAGTTTGTGTCTAACCAGAAAAGTGCAATGTGATATACAAAGTACAGACAGGTCGTGCATGGGCAGGTCAAAAAATATAGTGCAGTGTTATTTTTAGTTTTTTTAATGGTTATTAGCATTTTTCAAGAACAATTTTCAGTCCGATTGTGTGTTGGCCCGGCCGTTGGTTAGTTAGCTAATGGTAGCTTCCATGCTACATAACTAAGCCAGACAGAGCTGTCCCTCATCTGGTGATAGAACCCTGATTTCCCCCCCATCCTGTTGGCTCAGAGCTCCACAGACTCAGTCCACAGGTACAAATTAGTTTGAGAGGTTGTAATCACTGAGTTGTGGTTATGAGGGAAAATGAACCAGAATAAAAAAAAAGTACGTAAATGTTGCACTACACGCTTGCAGCTGTCATTCTGTTCATGGAAATATCAATCTACACATTTGTGAATATTTTTTCTGTGACTTCACATTCAGAATATTGGTGTGTGAATATTTTCTACAAGTGCAAATTACAAATTCAGATTTTTTTTCATTGTATGACATCAAATTAAGATCACACACAGACAAAAAAACTGTCCAACGTCTCCTCCCTACAGTGCTTAACCAGCCTTTAGACACAAATACAAATAGGGCCAAAAAATCACTGAATCAATCAGGATTTACACATCACCTTCAATGCCTTACAACATGCAAACCCGTCCACCGGGACTTCAGTGTACCGTTCCACCCCTTTAATACATGTCAATCAAGCTGAGCCTGTAAAGGCCACACAGTCTGATTAGTCAAGTGGAAACACCTGTGGGAGTGGAACATGGCTGTGGAGAGATGGGCATTCAAACAATGCACCTTTTACACATATCAAAGTAGGAAAAGTAAAGGTAGAAAATGAAAGAAATTATGGCTTAACTCATTTTAAATATTTACACTGGACAAAAGGCATTACAAAGTAATGGAAGCAGGTGTTAACCCATTAGAGTAACAATGTCCACCATGGACAAAAGATACTTAAAGACTGACTATAAGTTCAGTTAATTGCAAAGCTTAGCATGTTTTATTACCTTCACACATGTTAGTTTTCCACATACTTGCTACTGCCACTCAAATCATATTCCCTTCCTCAGTACTCCATAAAGAAGCAAAGAACAATCATCAATGACAAAGAGTATATGAAGGAAATCATTACTCTCTGTCAGCTTCACGTTCAGAAAGGAATATCACGACTCATCATCGTGGTTAGCGAGACCAAACACTTTAGAAACACATTCCTCAAGTCAGAAACTCTAGAAATGATCCCTGAAAGTATAGTCTTGGTTAGACTAAGCGTGGGAAACTGCATCTCATTCACTGCAGAGTGATTGTCACTCAGGGTTCAGAGGGACAGAAGCTAATCGTTAGGTGCGCCAGATGACTCTGAGGTGAGAAAATCTATTTAGATCTTTAAGAAGACCGATATGTAGATTGAATTAGATTTTCAGTCACTGTTGTCTCAGTATTTCAGTGTCAGCCTACTTATTCTCTACAATAAATGTTCCAGTCCTTTCTTTGCATTAAACCCCAGCCAATCACAAGTGTTACATGTGAATAATCAATGTATAATTATCAGGAAGCTCACATAAAAGATAGTTGCAAGGTCTACCAAATGTTTAACGTTACAACCCGTAAGCTGTTGGAACCTTGGTTGCCACCTTCCCTCAAAAATGTCAATGACCAATTTTCCATCTACTGAGAGCAGAGTGGAAGCATGCGTGGCCCATAACCCAGAGGTTGATGGATCAACACCATACTCTGCTATTTGTTATACTATCAGCATTAAGTCTATTTCCAGTCTGTTAACAAAGTGTCTGTTGCTGCAAGTGTCTCATGTGAAATGTCTCCACTTGCAGAAGAGTAAACTTAATGGCATGTCAAGTTTCATCTATAAAAATGGAAGCTACAGTGCTCATACCCGCCATGACACCCATAAAAACTGGAGCGTAATACAATAAATATATTACAGTATAAGTACATAAATACAGTAAAATAGAGACAGTAAAACATGTACATTTAAAGTGCTTGTTCTGCTGTCTGATAGTCTGAGGTATAAAAGAGAGAGCATACCGCTTAGTTTGTGATGACACGGGGTCTTAGTCTACCACTACGTTCTATAACCCTACCAGTCAGATTACCACAGGAGGTAATATCTATTGCAGCTCTTTTAAAGACTCTACCATAATACCTGCTGGAGATGCCAGGTCCTCATACATGTAAAGCACGCGCTCTACCACTGAGCTACATCCTCTGAAGATTCTCAGATTTTTTTTTTTTCTGAGATGGACTTATCTTTATTAATCCTTTTGGGATGACTCCCGGAAGGAAAATTAATGTTGTATATGGCTTCAAAACCTGTAAATGCAACTGCGGTGGCTGGAAATCAAACCTGGGCAAAATGATATATATATCGCTACATTAATATCGTCACACTTAATCTCCGGAGCGCGTCCTGTAACCTGATGCTGAGACCACAGACGCTGCGCTGCTCATCTCTACTTTTACAGAGAGAGTGGACACTGACGCGACTCACAGGACCGGGCAGCGGCCGCACGCCAGGCCCGGTACCGTCCCACCGGGAAAAGTCCCACTCCGCATCAGGGTGCCAGTGCAACCATTTCTAACCATCTAAACAACTGTAGTAGGGTTTAAATCAAACTCGCGACAACAATAGTGACAAGTAAGCTAATGCATGTTAATGAAAATAAAGCAGAAGACATGCAGAAGACAACGGAATAACTGTTAAACACGTTTATTTGGGATCAGACGGCAGCTGATTTGACACATGAGACTCCAGGATTAATTTTAGCCTGGCTGTTAGCCTGCTCTGGACCAGGCTAGCCGCAAAGAATAAATCTCCATGGTTACTTGGCTGGGCTTAATTCAATCTGGTTTCCGCAACCGAGTCAAAGCTAAATTCATCCAGGATAACTTGAATATCCCGGCTTAATCCCTTATCCTAGGTTAAATGTGCATATAAGATATAATATATATAATAAGATTATAAAATATAAAAGCATGTAGGAATATACGTCAAGCAAGATATGAATATATAATAAGCATGAAAGTTATAATAGTTTAAGACACTACTACAGAGAAATATAAAATAAAAGACTTATAAAAATGAATTTCTCTGTCAGTAACTTTACATATGTTGACAATAAAGATGCTCACAAAATGCTTCACTTGCAATTGCGTTTCCTGCGCACATTCATGTCCTTTTAAATACAAAGAACTGCTAAGTTCTTTATTTCCAATATCACGTCTCAGACATACAGTAAGCTCCAGATGAAAACACTAGATGGCAGAAGTGGGATTTGAACCGATGAGCAGATTCACAAGCACCCTTTTCAACCATCAAGGAAAGCCCTCCTCTTGTTGAGCTTGCCGTGCATCCACTCGGGCCTGAGCTCTCGCCACAGCACGAAGGCGTTGTAGGCGGAGACGTCGAGGATGTTGTGTAACACGGCGAGGGGCCAGCGCGTCTTCACACGACTTGAGTCCGTATCTGGCGGGCTTGCTGGGCTTGCTGGCGGAAGGCACATCGACCTTGTGGAACCAGCATGTCCAAACAAGAACATGAAACGAGATGGAAGAAAAACATTTTAAACTACACAAACACACAAAGACAATTGTACGACAATGGTAAAAAACAACAACAAAGCAATACAACACCTCGAAAGGGCACCAGCTGCTCCTCCACCGTCACGTCGGCGCCCGGGTTGTAGAGGCGAGGCAGCTGCCGGGTCCACGCGTCCCACACCTCTTGTACGGCCGCCAGTTTGTCCGAGGCTCATCGGGCAGCTTTCGACTCGCGGTTGTCGAATTGCAACAGTCTAGAGTACGAGTGAAAAAATATAACCAGACCCACATATCAGCTTGTACACAGTCTCCAGTTGTTTTAATTATGACAGAGTATCTCTCAAAGTGCTCTACATGCGATCTGTTGCTGATTTTAATTAACAACACACAGTAGATGATCCATGATCTGAACGGATTTAGTTTCTCTGACTTCTTACTGTAACTATCAGCCACACAACATGTGTTCTGTACAGAATAAGTATTTAAATCTAACAAATAGCAATTAAAATCCCTCCGATTCAAAAAAATTAAAAGTTTATATAAAACGTCATCATGTTGTAAACCAATCAGGTGTTAAATCAGCTGAGAAGCCGGCGTTTCCCAGCATGCTCTGGGTCCGCCTGGGCTTTTGCAGTCGGTGAAAAGCAACTGCGCCGCCTGCGTCTCAGAACTGCAGCCGCCTTGCTCTTTGTGAGATTTCCGTTGCCCACGTGTGCATGAAGTCAGAGCAAGTCGGGATCAAGTCGGACACAAATCTAACCGGTATGCAACGGGTGCCGATCGCCGGTGATCGATTCTGCGCAGACCTGGCTCATGTCGAACGAGCCTAGTCTGAAGGTCGTGAATTCGATCCTCACATGGGGCAGGTGTTTTAAATCAATGGTGGGGGGGAAGGGGCTATTATACTCTCAATAAGTAGACAAAAAACATAACTGATGTTGAAAATACAGTGACTTGCAGGTGGTCAACCTAGTTGTGATTCTGTTGTTATTTCTGAGATCAACAATCTAAGGCAGGTGTTTTATAATCAATAGGGAAAAAGGGGAACACATACTCTTAATAAGTAGACTTCCAGAGTATTTGCATAACAAAAACACAAGCATGGACGTTGTGATAAGATGATGTCGTCTATCGTTGTTTCTGAAATCAACAATAACTTCCGAAGTTGAATAGTTATTGCGTACCCGGTAACATTAGAAAAGAGCTCTCTTTGACACTGTAGGCGGACAATTTAGAAAAGTAAGTTACTTCACACTTTAAACTGTTATATCTCCTCTGAATCACCATCTGCAAATTTTCAAGCCTCGTTGGGATGCCGACCACCACCTACAGTAGGTAAATCACTGGCTAGCTATGTATGAGTACATCATACCTTTTACTAGGTTCACGTGGTTAATAGTTACAGTATGGTCAAATGAAGCTTCATTAAGCTTTCTGAACAATGTTCGTCATTTTCTTAACCTCATTACTCAGTAGTGTTTTATTATTGGTCGAATACAGCGACTTTCAGATGGTTGAACACTGGCACAAGCACATGAATGAAAGGCATTCTTTAAGGGTGGTAGCAAACCAATGACTCATCACAGTATACCAAACCGGAAATGTGCCTTCATTAACAATATTGTGTTATCTCATAGGTACTGGAAGCCACCCGTCTCCACCAATGCATCTGTTGATTTATACCATAGCAGTGCAAGCATTTTGCCCAGGTTTGATTTCCAGCCACCACAGTTGAATTTACAGGTTTTGAAGCCATATACAACATTAACATTACATGTTTTACCCAGGTTTCTTTTTTTATTCAGTGATATTTCAATTTCCTTCCGGAAGTCATCCCTAAAGGATTATTAAAGATAAGTCTAAGTCTATATCAGAAAAAAAGTTTTTGAAAAACAGCAAATCTTCAGGGGATGTAGCTTAGTGGTAGAGCTCATGCTTTACATGTATGAGGACCTGGCATCTCCAGCAGGTAATATGGTAGAGTCTTTAAAAGAGCTGCAAAAGATATTGCCTCTTGTGGTAATCTGACTGGTAGGGTTACAGAACGTAGTGGTAGACTAAGACGTCCTGCTACACAAACTAAGCGGTATGCTCTCTCTTTCATACCTCAGACTAAACGTACATGTTTTACAGTCTCTATTTTACTGTATTTATGTACTTGTACTGTGGTATATTTATTGTAATACACTCCAGTTTTTATGGGTGTCACAGCATATTATATGTACTGCTGGTCAGATTGCACAGCATTATGTGCGTGCAGGACAAAACGTATTTCATGGCAATTCTTCACAGAAGTGAAGAGATTCCCTGGAAAATATCAGAAGGATTTCCAGGTAATCTCTACACATATGTTATTGTAATATTACCATGTAATTAAATTGAAACAGACAGTTTTGCATTTTTCACCACTGCCTTCTAAAGCTCTAGCCAGGTGCCATTCCTCACCTAAAACAATATAGCCAACAATATGGCCAACTAGTCAAGGAACAGCAAGAGACTTGGTATTTAAGACTACAAACTGACTATGTGACAGATGTGTAATCTGTCATGTCCTGCCTTCTGAAGCTCTAGCCAGGCGCCTTTCCTCGCCTAAAACAATGAGTCATTCCAGTAGGTGAAAAGGAAACTCACATCTACAAAGATAAATTTGATGGACGTGACTCCCTGATGGTCTAGTGGCTAGGATTCGGCGCTCTCACCGCCGCGGCCCGGGTTCAATTCCCGGTCAGGGAATGGTCTCGACTTGACACACTGTAAAAAAAATCTATAATTTTACATACATTTACATAACACCAATACATTACAATTACAAAAATAAACTGTGAATTTAAGGGACAACTAGCACGTGTGAAACCATCTGTGGGAGTGGAACATGGGTGTGTAGAGATGGGCTTTCGAACAATTTACCTTTTTACATTTTTAAATGTCACAGTAAGAAAAGCAAAGGTAAAAATAAAAATTAATTATGGCTCATCTCAATTTACATTTTTACAGTAGACATAAGACATTACAAAGTCAAGAAACTAAGTGCTCATAGTGAAGGGCAAATGAAGCTTTGGTGAAGCACTGAACCACTTAGAGGAATTGGCTTGAAAATGGGTTCATTACTAGAAGCTTCAGAAACAGCGACCTCGCCTGGTGAAAGGCCAAGGCTGCATCGAAATGATACCGACAAGATAGTGGACAGGAGGCTTTAGACTAGTGACACTCACTTGTACTAACAATCGGATAGCATTCTTTTTAAAATAAAGATTGATGGATTTGTGTATTGTATTATTGGGTATTAGGTAAAGAGTGCTTGGGGAAACAGAGGATGTGCTGGGAAAATATGGCACAAGTTGGGTGTGCTTGTGTAACTATGGCCGGGGGGTAAGTCGGACAGGGACTACTCATCAATTTTTATTAAGGAACATTATTTTTTCCACATTATTGGACTGGGAAACTCTGACTGTTGTTTGTGCACATGCACCAAACAAGAGTTTGGAATATTCTGCCTTCTTGGAGACCTTGAATAGAGTCCTGTATGGGGCTTCAGTAGAGGACTCCATAGTTCTGCTGGGGGACTTCAACACACACGTAGGCAATGATGGAGATACTTGGAGAGGCGTGATTCGGAGGAACGACCACCCTGATCTGAGCCAGAGTGGCTGTCTGTGTACGTGGTACCAGAGCACCCTAGGCCGAAGATCAATGATCAATTTTATAATTGTTTCATCTGATCTGAGGCCGTATGTTTTGGACACTCGGGTGAAGTAAGGGGCGGAGCGGACAACTGATCACCATCTGGTGGTGAGTTGGGTCAGGGGATGGGGGAGGACTCTGGACAGAACTGGTAAGCCCAAACGGGTGGTACGGGTAAATTGGGAACGTCTGGAGGAGGCCCCTGTCCGACAGATTTTCAACTCGCACCTCCGGCGGAGCTTTTCGTGCATCCCTGTGGAGGCAGTGGGCATTGAACCTGAGTGGACAATGTTCAAAGTTTGCTGAAGCTGTGGCGGCAGCTGTGGTCTTAGGTACCTCAAGGGGGTGGTAACCCTCGAACACCCTGATGGACACCAGTGGTCAGGGAAGCCGTCCGACTGAAGAAGGAGTCTTTCCGGAATTTGTTATCTCAGCAGACTCCGGAGACAGTGGCAAGGTACCAACAAGTCCAAAGGATGACAGCGAAGACATTGAGAAGGACTTTCAGTCAGCACCAAGGTGCTTCTGGAAAACCATTCACCACCTCAGGAGAGGGAAGCAAGGAATCATCCAAGCTGTGTACAGTAAGGATGGGACGTTGTTGACTTCAACTGAGGAGGTAATAGGGCGGTGGAAGGAGCACTTTGAGGAGCTCCTAAATCCAGCTGACACGTCCTCTGTGGTAGAGGCAGAGGTGGAGAATGATGGGGGATTGTTGTCAATTTCCCTGGAGGAAGTCACCCTAACCTCTTTCAAGTAACATTGTCCACCATGGACAAGACAAATATTTCAAGATTGGCAATAACTGTAGTTAATTAAACAGCTTAGCACATTTTATCATGTTTATTCACATTAGTTTTCCACACATCTACTAATACCACTCTGATCACATTCCCTTCCTCAATACTCCATAAAGAAACAAAGAACAATCAGCAATGAAAGACAGCATATGAAGTGAATCACTACTATCTATCAGCTTCATATTCAGAAAGGAATATCAAAACTCATCATCGTGGTCTGCGAGACCAAAAACTTTTGAAACACATTCCTCAAATCAGATACTCTAGAAACGACACCTGAACGTATAGTTTTGGTTGAACTGAAGGGGGAAACTGCATCTCATTCACTGCAGAGTGACCAGATTTCTCAGACAAAATCCGGGGACATTTTCAGCTCAGAAGCGTAAATACCTCCAAAACACGTCATGTTTTTAATTTTTGTAAAACTTAAAACGGGGACACTAGACCTAGAGCTGAGTATCGGATACAATATAAATTATTGAGGAAAGATTTTCCTTTGACATTGATGCAGTATGAAACGAGATTGCTGCAGTCGGCAGCAGAGAAACAAGCTATAATGGAAGTTAATAAGAGAATTGGTTTTTTTTGTATTTTTTAAAACATAAAAGTCTGCGAAATTGTGTTTGCTAAACCCTCCAGACTCCATGTAAATAATCAGTGATTTTAGCATAGTAAAATACGGCTTTCTAAAACATCTCTGAGCAGCGCTCAGATCGGCTCCGTTTGGTCAGAGTTTTCTCGTTCATTCCGATTTTTGGTCTGTCAGTCACAGTGAAAACCGGGGACATTTCCGGGGACAGATCCAGCCGGGGACAGGTCAGGTGACCTGTAGGATGGTCACCGTATCCTACAACCATTTTTAACATTCTAGTGACCTCAGTGCAGCACAAATATTCTAATAGCCCAGTTTGTTATGAAAAAAATGATGTTGATATCTTGACTGTAGACAACAGGGTTGATGTTTTACAAGCTTTCATAGAAAATAGAAGCAGACGGACAATGAGCTATAAAAATGACCTTATGTCTCAGAGGGTTAGATAATAGGAAGTTGCTGAGCACACACAGTTACTGGAGTTAGAGAAAATGACGTCCCAAACGGCGCATACTTGTGTGTACTGCTCTTGTGCAAAGACATCCATCTTTTTTTTTGTTGATTAGATTAGATTCAACTTTATTGTCATTGTGCAGATAGTCCTGCAAGATAACGAAATGCAATTTGTGTCTAACCAGAAAAGCGCAATGTGATATACAAAGTACAGACAGGTGGTGCATGGGCAGGACAAGAAATATATTGCAGTGTTATTTTTAGTTTTTTTAATGGTTATTAGCATTTTTCAAGAACAATTTTCAGTCTGATTGTGTGTTGGCCCGGTCGTTGGTTAGTTAGCAAACGGTAGCTTCCATGCTACATAACTAAGCCAGACAGAGCTGTCCCTCATCTGGTGATAGAACCCTGTTTTCCCCCCCGTCCTGTTGGCTCAGAGCTCCACAGACTCAGTCCACAGGTACAAATTAGTTTGAGAGGTTGTAATCACTGAGTTGTGGTTATGAGGAAAAATGAACTAGAATTAAAAAAAAGTACGTAAATGTTGCACTACACGCTTGCAGCTGTCATTCTGTTCATTGAAATATCAATCTACACATTTGTGAATATTTTTTCTGTGACTTCACATTTAGAATACCAGTGTGTGAATATTTTCTACAAGTGCAAATTACAAATTCAGATTTTGTTTTACATCAAATTAAGATCCCACGTGTGTGAATATTTTTGCAAGTGCAAATTTTATTTTTACAATTTCTGCAAATTTAAACATATAAGTTCAGATTTTTTTGTTCTGCAAGCTCTCACCTATTGCCCCATATTTCCCTTCATATGAGTCAGAGCCAGCAGCACTAAGGAAGAGTAGCCTCGCCTACAGCGATAGGTGGTGACCCACGGGGAAACATTGGTTTCCCAGTCAGTTCCAGTAGTACAGGTGAGAATGTGGTGGATAAAACCAGGACTGTGGGCCGGCGGTGTTGGTACGTGAGTGGAAATACATCCAACATGCTAAAGCATATCCAACGCCATCACCCAGACATGCCAATCACTGGAACGAGACAAAAAAACTGTCCAACGTCTCCTTAACCAGCCTTTAGACACAAATACAAATAGGGCAAAAAAAATCACTGAATAACTCAGGATTTACACATTACCTTCAATGCCTTACAACATGCAAACCCATCCACCGGAACTTCAGTGTATCGTTCCACCCCTTTAATACATGTCAATCAAGCTGAGTCTGTAAAGGCCACACAGTCTGATTAGTCAAGTGGAAACACCTGTGGGAGTGGAACATGGCTGTGGAGAGAGATGGGCATTCAAACAATGCACCTTTTTCACATATCAAAGTAGGAAAAGCAAAGGTAGAAAAAAAAAAAATTATGGCTTAACTCATTTTACATTTTTACACTGGACAAAAGGCATTACAAAGTCAAGGAAGTAGGTGTTAAACCTTTCAAGTAACATTGTCCACCATGGACAAAACATACTTAAATACTGACTATAACTTCAGTTAATTGCAAAGCTTAGCATGTTTTATTACCTTCACTCATGTTAGTTTTCCACATACTTGCTACTATCACTCAGATCATATTCCCTTCCTCAGTACTCCATAAATAAGCAAAGAACAATCATCAATGATAAAGAGTATATGAAGGAAATCATTACTCTCTGTCAGATTCACGCTCAGAAAAGAATATCACAACTCATCATCGTGGTCAGCGAGACCAAACACTTTAGTAACACATTCCTCAAGTCAGAAACTCTAGAAATGATCCCTGAAAGTATAGTCTTGGTTAGATTGAGTGGGGGGGAACTGCATCTCATTCACTGCAGAGTGATTGTCACTCAGGGTTCAGAGGGACATAAGCTAATTGTTACGTGCTCCAGATAACTCTGAGGTGAGAAAATCTATTTAGATCTTTAAGAAGACCGATATGTAGATTGAATTAGATTTTCAGTCACTGTTGTCTCAGTACTTCAGTGTCAGCCTACTTATTCTCTACAATAAATGTTCCAGTCCTTTCTTTGCATTAAACACCAGCCAATCACAATTGTTACATGTGAATAATCAATGTATGATTAATCAGGAAGCTCACATAAATGATAGTGGCAAGGTCTACCAAATGTTTAACTTCACAACCTGTAAGTTGTTGGAACCTTGTTTGCCACCTTCCCTCAAAATGTCAATCACTGATTTTCCATCTACTGAGAGCAGAGCGGAAGCATGCTTGGCCCATAACCCAGAGGTTGATGGATCAAAACCATTCTCTGCTTTTGTTATGTATCAGCATTAAGTCTATTTCCAGTCTGTTAACAAAGTGGCTGTTGCTGCAAGTGTCTCATGTGAAATGTCTCCACTTGCAGAAGAGTAAACTTAATGGCATGTCAAGTTTCATCTATAAAAATGGAAGCTACAGTGCTCATACCCGCCATGACACCCATAAAAACTGGAGCGTAATACAATAAATATATTACAGTATAAGTACATAAATACAGTAAAATAGAGACAGTAAAACATGTACATTTAAAGTGCTTGTTCTGCTGTCTGATAGTCTGAGGTATAAAAGAGAGAGCATACCGCTTAGTTTGTGATGACACGGGGTCTTAGTCTACCACTACGTTCTATAACCCTACCAGTCAGATTACCACAGGAGGTAATATCTATTGCAGCTCTTTTAAAGACTCTACCATAATACCTGCTGGAGATGCCAGGTCCTCATACATGTAAAGCACGCGCTCTACCACTGAGCTACATCCTCTGAAGATTCTCAGATTTTTTTTTTTTCTGAGATGGACTTATCTTTATTAATCCTTTTGGGATGACTCCCGGAAGGAAAATTAATGTTGTATATGGCTTCAAAACCTGTAAATGCAACTGCGGTGGCTGGAAATCAAACCTGGGCAAAATGATTGCAATGCTATGGTATAAATCATAGTCGAAAAGTAACACACCTGTTGCCTTTCTGCTGGACAACACAACGTTCACTGCAAATCTTGTAACAGACTGAAAGTAAATGCTAAGAGATGCATTGGTGGAGATGGGTTGTTTCCAGTAACTATGAGACAACACAATATTGTTCATGATGTCACATCTGCAATTTGGTATACTGTGGTGTGTCATTGGTTTGCTACCACTCTTAAAGAATGCCTTTCGTCGTCAGCAGGACTCGAACCTGCACTGGTTCAAGTACCAAAATCCACTCGGCCACAACAAACTGAAAAGCAGAACTATACCTGTTTGGACAAATGTTCATTAACTTTTGGTTTAGCAATTAGTTAGTAGTAGTTACCAGACACGGGCAAATCGTAGTGCCCTGCCTGTGTCTGTGGACCCTTGTGGAGGCTGCTTGATTGATTGATATGCTCCCTTATTTGTACCATAACAGAGATCTAATATTTTATCAAATCGGGTTGGGCAAGTAACTTTTCTGGTTACTTCTTGACAAATAAAGCAAGTAATCACACAATGAAAAGTACTGCGATGGCTGGGAATCGAACCCAGGTCAACTGCTTGGAAGGTAGCTATGCTCACCACTATACCACCATCGCAATGTAACTGGTGTCCTTGAAGGTTGGATGTTTCTTTTTTATAAAACGGGGTGAGGGAGGACTCTGAACAGACCTGGTAAGCCCAGACGGGTACTGCGGGTAAATTGGGAACATCTGGAGGAGGTCCCTGTGCGACAGACTTTCAATTCACTAAGTTTCCATTGCTGAAGCTGAGATGGGGAGCTGTGGTCTTAGGGTCTTAGAGGCCTCAAGGGGTGGTAACCCACGATGACCCTGGTGGACACCGGTGGTTAGGGAAGCCGTCCAACTGAAGGAGTCTTCAAAGCAGCGGGTGTGGGAGAAATTTGGAAAAGACATAAAAAGGACTTTCGGTCGGCACCAAGGTGTTTCTGGAAAACCGTTTGTCATCTCAAGAGCGGGAAGCAGGGAACCATACAAGCTGTGTGTAGTAAGGATTGGATGCTGTTGACCTCAACTGAGGAGGTAATAGGGCGGTGGAAGGAGCACTTTGTGGAACTCCTAAATCCAGCTGACACATCATCTATGGTAGAGGCAGAGCTTGAGGATGATGGGAGTTTTTTGTCAATTTCTCTGGTGGAAGTCGCTGAGGTAGCTCCCCACATTGTGACAAACACAGGGAACGTAACGTTAATGTTATTGGAACAAAAACTTTCTCAGGAGGGGGGAAGCAAGGAAAAAAGCTGAATACTTTATACTTTAGATTTTAGAATATTGTAACCAGCATTATGTGAGTAGGTTTAGGTCTGTATGAATATGGGCTAAGCATTTACCTGGGCTGAATTTGTGAACATTGTCTTTTGCATATTCACTGTAAAGAGTCATTACTCCTCCAACTGCCAACTATTGCTCCAGAGACAATAGGATATACAGTTTTAGATTGCAAGGTAACTGTCCAAGACCAAAGACTTAACTGAAATACCTCAAGTGTTCAAAACAGTTTGTCAAAATGGGAAAGGTCCTGTTTTTTATTACAAATTTCAGCAGAGTGGTTCATTTACCATTCAAAAACAAAAGTACGATCATGAAACACATACTACTTAGAAACTGCAGCCATCCTGATCACAGCCACGGGGGGGATCTGCATGTGCTTTCTTACCAGCAAGTTTCTGGAGGTCCAAATGGCAACTTTGGCGGCCACTTTCAAAGTCACATGCTGGTATCTGTTTTTTTTTGCCTTGCCCCATATAGCAGTAGCTGTGCTGTGAGGACCTCCCTTTCTGGTAAATACGGGAGAATTGCAAGGAGCCGGGCCGTTGCCCACAGGTCTACGGCAGCGCTGCACTCGAGGGCAGGATGAGTGTGCTGACATGCCCCTGGAGCCTTCTATTATTTAGCTGCTGTTAAGACTCTAGTTAAGAACAGCATATTTGTTTTTCACAAGTACAAAAGACTTGGCCAAACAGCAAAGCCAACCAAAAATAGTTTCAACTCATTGGCGTTACCCTCCAAGGAAGTCTTTAGTAAAAGGCGAAAGACTTGTGTGTTATTAAGACCAGAGTGAGTACCGCTTTCTGCTTGAGAGCAGCCGAAAACCCAAGTTGACCCAGTCCAAACCATCGCAGTAAACCTGGCTTGGTGTACCGCTTTCCAAACTAAAATTGTAAGAGGCAACTTGGTAGACTCCTTCCTGATGTTTATATCTGCATTCACAATTACTTTATTTAAAACACCAGCCAATCACAAGTGTTACATGTGAATAATCAATGTGTGAGTAATCAGGAAGCTCACATAAAAGATAGTTGCAAGGTCTACCAAATGTTTAACTTTGAAAACTGTAAGCTGTCGGAACCTTGGTCCTTCCCTCAAAATGTGAATCACAGATTTTCCAGCCCCCACTCTTGTAAAGCAGAGCAGAGTGGCGCAGCGGAAGCGTGCTGGGCCCATAACCCAGAGGTCGATGGATCGAAACCATCCTCTGCTAGTTGCTATGATTAGTATCAACGTTAAGTCTGTTGATGTTTAACAAAGCATCATCTTCTGAAGTGAAATGTGCACACCTGATGAAGGGTACACCCTTAAAAACAAAAAATATCCTACAGTATGAAACAAAAATAGAATACAATAACAACTGTAAAGTGATTGTTTGAGGTATAAAAGAGAGAGCATACCGCTAAGTGTGTGTCACAGCAGGTGTTAGTCTACCATTACCACAAGAGGTAATACCTTTTGCAGTTCTTTTACAGACTCAACCATAATACCTGCTGGAGATGCCAGGTCCTCATACATATAAAGCATGCGCTGTGGCTCAGTGGTAGAGCGGTTGCCTGCCAATGGGAAGGTTGGTGGCCCAATCCCTTGTGCAAGACACTGAACACTGAGTTGTATGAATGTGTGTGAGTGTGTATCTGATGAGCAGGTGGCACCTTGTATGGCAGCCTCGGCCACCAGTGTATGAATGTGTGTGAGTTGTGAATGGTTCACTGCAAATCTTGTAACACAGACTGAAAATACATGCTAATTGGTGGCTCCAGTATCCTGTGATGTGTCATTGGTCTGCTACCAGTCTTAGAAAATGCCTTTCGTTGTCAGCAGGATCCATTTGTCAGGCAATGGATTTCTAGCCCATCGCCTTAACCACTCGGCCACAACAACCTGAGAAGCAGTGCTATACCTGTTTGGACAAATGTTCATAAACTTTTCAATTGGTTAGTAGTAGTTACCAGACACGGGCAAAGTGCAAATCATAGTGCACTGCCTGTGTCTTTGGTTCCTCGTGGAGGCAGCTTGATTGATTGATATGCTCCCTTATTTGTACCATAACAGAGATCAAATATTTTATCAAATCGGGTTGGGCAAGTAACCTTTCTGGTTACTTCATGACAAATAAAGCAAGTAACCACTCAATGAAAACTACTGCAATGGCTTGGAATTGAACTCAAGTCAAATGCTTGGAAGGTAGCTATGCTCACCATTATACCACCATCACTGGACAAAGCAGACGGTGTCCTTAAAGGTTGGATTTTTCCTTTTTATTAAATTAAGGTATTAAGATCAATTTCCAAAAGATGATTTTTTAAATTCCTCTTTTAGTCAACTTCAGCATGGGTTCCTAAACACATGCTTACCACTGTATGCATGTATACCTGCATGCATTTCAAAATGTAGGCCAAGAACGTACTAAAAGAAACAGTGCCGTATTGACACAAAAAAGATTTTTACAGCAGAAAGCACCGTTTTTTGTAGCAATGCGCTACCTATACCATCCAAAGCCTGAGACTGCAGGTATATGTTAAATGCCCGTATATGTTTAACGTGTTCATATGTTTCGTTAATTTTCACAATGTTTAAAATCTTCAATTAACCTAGCCATTCTCCATTTGCCCACAGTAATCCCGTAGCTTTCTTGTGCGCACGTTTTAACATCTAAAACTATGGCAATTTACATGCTACTGCTACATTCATCAATCCGTCATTCTGTGTAAACCATACCATACATCACAAACATTACCTATTTACAATAACCATGCAACACTCAGATCTCTCTCACAGGTTAAACATTAGTCATATCAGCTTTGTCTTACCGCCGTCTTCGCGTTCTGTTTTAAAAGTTTGCCGTGCACACCGGGTTTATAAGACGGTAGGACTCCAGGGTGACAGAAAGTCACTTTTCTTTATCTTTCTATACCCGCCATCTATAGCACTGGAATTAATTGGATTAGTGGATTAGTTGGTGCTCTATGAGTGGTTTTATTTACAATTCTTAAGGCTCTCTTTTGAAGAATAAATATAGGGTTCAGTGTTTGTTTTGTAAGTGTTTCCCCATACCTCCAAACAGTATGTAATGTATGGAAGTATGAAGGAACAATACGTGTACAATGAGCGTTGATTTAATAAATAATTGGTTTTATACAGTACAGCAACTGATTTGGATATTTTGGCATTAATTCAGTGTATATGTGGCTTCCAACATACTTTTTTGACTTTGACTTTCTCTCAGATTTCCGGCCAATGAAGCTTTCCTTTACTACTATTCGGAATTAGTTCTTGCACAAAAGGGGCATGATTGTGTGAAGGCAAACAGCTCATTTCTGGTAAGGTAACCTCTAGATTTCAGTCATGCATGTTTGCTCCATTTTGGTTGTTGGTGCAATAGGCAACTCAAGAGACTGTGAGTCGTGTTTGACGGAAGATGCATAAATTACCTTTTTGCTGACACTTTTGAAAACATAATGTGGCCATGCAGACTGATTTTCTTCACAGGTGCAATCCAAACTGCATCAAACATTGGTGGTTCAGTGGTAGAATTCTTACCTGCCACGCGGAAGACAGTGGTTTGATTCCTGGGGGTTACAGTGCAGTATATGAAATTAAACATTAAAGAAATGTTTAAACAACCTTTTAAAGAAAGGCAACATAAAAAAGAAAGGTCTTCAGCCTTGATTTAAAGAACTAAGAGTTACAGCGGATCTGCAGTTTTCTGGGAGTTTGTTCCAGATATGAGGAGCATAGAAACTGAACACTGCTTCCCCCTGTTTAGTCCTAAATCTGGGGACAGAAAGCAGACCTGTCCCAGATGGCCTGAGAGGTCTGGGTGGGTCATAGTGTAGTAGCAGATCAAAAATGTATTTTGGCCCTAAACCTTTTAGTGATTTATAAAAGTACTTTGAAATCAATTATTTGAGGCACAGGAAGCCAGTGTAAAGACTTCAGAACTGGAGTGATATGATCCAGTCTCGTGGTCTTAGGACTCGAGCAGCAGCGTTCTGAATCAGCTGCAGCTGTCTGATTGATTTCTTAGGGAGACCTGTAAAGACACAGAACACAGACTTTTAATCATTCCTCTTCTGCTCCAAAATACAAGCACCTCAGTTTTCCTTCATTTAATTTCAGAAAGTTCTGGCACATCCAGCCGTTAATTTGTTTGATGCACTTAGTCACTTTTTGTATTGGACTATAGTCCCCTGGCGATAAGGTTATGTAAATCTGTGTGTCATAAATTATTTTGTTGTTTTCCATAATCTGAGCCAGTGGAAGCATGTAGATGTTAAACAAATGAGGCCCCAGAATGGAGCCTTGGGGAACTCCGCACGTCATGTTTGTATGCTCAGATGCATAATTAACTATTGACACAAAGTAATCCCTATTCTTTAAGTAGGATTTAAAAACGGAAGGTTTGATATCGGCCTAGAGTTGCTCATTAGTGACGTGTCTAGATTGTTCTTTTTTAAGCGTGGTCTGATTATTCTATAGGAGGCGTCAGGGAAGACCCAGGACTAGGTGGAGAGATTATATCTCCAACCTGGCCTGGGAACGCCTCAGGATCCCTCAGTCGGAGCAGAGTTTGATTGTGTGAAGTCAACACAAACAAAGAAATGTGTTTCCGCCCTGTATCAAACAGTAGACCTTTCGTGTGTTAGGCGAACATGATAACCACTACACTACGGCAACTGATGAAAAGAGTCTTTTTGCATGTTGTATCTTAAAGAGCTCATAGCACCTTATTACCCCACCAGAGCACTGCGCTCCCAGAATGCAAGGTTACTTGTTGTTCCTAGAGTCTCCAAAAGTAGAATGGGAGCCAGAGCGTTCAGCTGTCAAGCTCCTTTCCTGTGGAACCAGGTTCCAGTTTGGGTTCAGGAGGCAGACAACATCTCCACATTTAAGAGTAGGCTTAAGACTTTCCTCTTTGATAAAGCTTATAGTTAGGGCTGGCTCGGGTGAGTCCTGAACCATCACTTAGTTGTGATACTATAGGCCTGGTCTGCCGGGGGACTTCCCTTGATGCACTAAGCACCTCTGTCCTCCTCAATTCTCTCCATTTGGATGCAACCTCATCCCATTATTGCATGTTACTAACTCAAATTCTTCCCTTTCCCGGAGTCTTGGGCTCACTCGCCCCGTAGTTTTGAGCTCTTTAGCCCCTCTCCTCTCTCCTCCTAAAGATTCCTGCAGGTGTTTCTGGTTCTGGAGCTGTGGAGTGTGGATCTGTGGTTGGAGTCACCTGCTTCCTCCACGTTCCTGCTCGACACCATCTGCTGCAATTCTCTATGTCTCTCTCTCTGTCTGTCTCTTCTCTGTCTGTCTTTCTCTCTGTCTCTCTCTTTCTCTGTCTGTCTCTTTCTCTCACCCCCAACCGGTCGAGGCAGATGACCACCTACCCTAAGCCATGGTTCTGCTCGAGGTTTCTGCCTCTTAAAAGGAAGTTTATCCTTGCCTCTGACGCCTAGTGCTTGCTCTTGGTGCGAATTGTTGAATTTCTGTAAATAACATCACAGAGTATGGTCTAGACTTGCTGTTTTATGAGAAGCGCAGTGAGACAACTGTTGTTGTGATTTGGCCTAGCAGGATGTAACAGGGCATCGCAGAATGTGTAGCAGGACCACAGCGACAAACATGATTTTGGTAAATTAATCTGACAACTATGAAGAGAAGCAGAAAAGTGAAGCAGTGCCATGTTTGCAGTTATACACCCTCCCGCGCCGGTCTAGGCGACACATCACATTATACCAAATCGCAGATGTGCCTTCAGTGGCGGTTCTACACAGAGGCCTAGAAATGTCGCTGGCCACCCCAAATAAAAAAAATATTAATTTATTATGATTTTACCGGCGAGTGCCAAAAGCAGACATGTGCAACACAACATTCTACACAGGTGAATCAGAGCAGCGCACCCAAATACTGTAGGTTGCCTGCCACGCCCACAGGAATTTAAAAAATCATCTTTTGGAAATTGATCTTAATGCCTTACTTTAATGAAAAGTAAAAATCCAACCTTTAAAGACATCCACTGAGTTGTGCAGTGATGGTGGTATAGAGGTTAGCATAGCTGCCTTCCAAGCAGTTGACCTGGTTTCGAATCCCAGCCATTGCACTAGTTTTCATTGTGTGGTTACTTGCTTTATTTGTCAAGAAGCAACCAGAAAGGTTACTTGCCCAACCCGATTTGATAAAATATTAGATCTCTGTTATGGTACAAATAAGGGAGCATATCAATCAATCAAGCTGCCTCCATGAGGATACACAGACACAGGCAGCGCACTACAATTTGCAATTTGCCGTGTCTGGTAACTACTACTAACCAATTGAAAAGTTTATGAACATTTGTGCAAACAGGTATGGCTCTGCTTTTAAGGTTGTCGTGGCCGAGTGGTTAAGGCTTTCTGCGCAGGTTCGAATCCTGCCGACAACAAGAGGCTTTCTTTAAGAGTGGTAGCAAACCAATGACACATCACAGTTTACCAAATTGCAGATGGTCCTTCACGTATAATATTGTGTTATCTCATAGGTACTGGAAGCCACCAGTCTCCACCATTGTATTTCTTTTCAATCTGTGTTACAAGATTTGCAGTGATCGTTGTATTATCCAGCAGAAAGGCAACAGGTGTGTTACTTTTCGACTATGATTTATAGTATAGCAGTGCAAGCATTTTGCCCAGGTTTGATTTCCAGCCACCGCAGTTACATTTACAGGTTTTGAAGCCATATACAACATTAACATTACATGTTTTACCCAGGTTTCTTCTTTTATTCAGTGATATTTCAATTTCCTTGCAGGAGTCATCCCAAAAGGATTAATTAAGATAAGTCTAAGTCTATCTCAGAAAAAAAATCTTCAGGGGATGTAGCTCAGTGGTAGAGCGCATGCTTTACATGTATGAGGAACTGACATCTCCAGCAGGTATTATGGTAGAGTCTTTAAAAGAGCTGCAAACAATATTACCTCCTGTGGTAATCTGAGTGGTAGGGTTGTGGAGCGTAGTGGTAGACTAATACCTTCTGTCACACAAAAGAAAGCAGTATGCTCTCTGTTTTATCAGACAGCACAGCAAGCCCTTTAACCATACATGTTTTACAGTTTCTATTTTACTGTATTTACTTTCTCCATCACCTTATCGTGGTGGAGAGGTGAATGTCATCTCTCTGTGGGGGAACTACTAAATCCAGCTGGAGGATGATGGGGGATTGTCGACAATTTTTCTGGTGGAAGTCGCTGAGGTAGTGAACAACTCCACAGCGGCAAAGCCCCAGGGATTGATGAGATCCGTCCAGAAATGCTGAATGCTCTGGGTGTGGAGGGGCTTTCTTGGTTGACACCCCTCTTCAACATTGCGTGGAAGTCTGGGACAGTGCCTAAGGAGTAGCAGACCGGGGTGGTGGTTCCCCTCTAAAAAGAGGGGGACAAGAGGTTGTGTGCCAATCACAGGGGTATCACACTTCTCAGCCTCCCTGGTGAAGTCTACTCCAAGGTGCTGGAAAGGAGGGTTCAGCCGATCGTCGAACCTCGGATTGAAGAGGAACAATGCGGATTCCGTCCTGGTCGTGGAACCACGGATAAGATCTTCCCTCTCGCAAGGATCTTGGAGGGAGCCTGGTAGTATGCCCAACAAGTCTACAGGTGTTTTGTGGATCTGGAGAAGGCGTATGACCGGGTCCCCCGGGAGACACTGTGGGAGGTGCGGCGGGAGTATGGGGTGAGGGGGTCCCTTCTCAGGGCCATCCAATGTCTGTATGACCAAAGCGAGGGCTGTGTATGGGTTCTCAGTCATGTGTTATGCGCACGGAACTGTGGGGTCACTCTGTGACTCTGTTCGTTGTGAAGTTAGAAGTTAGAAGTTGAAGAAGTGTAGAAGTTCAGTTCTTGTCATTTTTGTTTGTTTTGTTTCAACAAGGTCTCTACTTCGCAACGAATTCCTGAGTTTGGCTTAACAGAAACAAGCAGTACAGTCCAGAGCCCCCACACATTACACATTGTTAGAGACACTAAAAACTCAGGAGCTACAAGACCTTATCTGACACGCCTAGGGCCTTGATCAACAAAATGAGATGGAACAATGTGGGGGAAAGAAAAGCTTTTCCTCACCTAAAAGAAGAGCTAATGTCATCAACAACATTTGAACAGACTGTGGATTTTAGGGAAAGATTTTTGGCCTCAGTAGAATAAAGTCAGAGAGAAGCACAGTGAAGGTCACAGAAATACACAGAGATAGCAGCCTAGTCAGGCAGAGCCAAGCGCGCCCCCGAGCCCCTCCCCTCTCTGCTCCTCTCCTTCTGTGGAACAGGAACGCGCACTCTCAGAGCTGAGGTGCCAGAGCATACAGAAAGTCAGAGAAAGACAGTTGAATTTGCGGACTTGCAAGTGAAGTTACTTCAGGCTATTCAATTACCACACAGATTAGCTACTTGCAAGTGTGCAGCGCATACTAAGTGACGAGATCCAGTCAGTTTAGGTAATGCAGAAGCAGATGAGAAAGCTAAGAGAGCAGCTGTAAGATCGGAGCACTTAGCGGGGTCGAGAGGAACCGCAGAATCCAAACCCCACAGAAGTACTGAAAGACATGCAAGATAACTCCCCCAGAACCGACAAAGATGTATGGCTGGCAGACGGTGCCTATATCAGAAGGATGACAAGCCCTGCTTGCCTAAAAATTTGTATCATATGGTAGCTGGGTTTGGGCCATGGCGAAGGGCCATGTCCCAACAGCGGGGAAGAGTACAGTACAGAAGGTGTTTCACACCTTCAAGGGATTAAATTCTTACTTAAAAAATTAATCCGCAGGGAAATGTAAGACCAAAGAGAGGGAAATGCCCACAAGGGTCACATCCGAGATCCTACACATGGATTTCATAGAGCTAAAGCAGATGCCATTACTGTAGCCAAAACACTTGCTAAAACGGTAATACCCCAGTATGGCATCCCAAGAATAATTTGGAGTGATAATGGCCCACATTTTGTAAATGAGACAGTAACAGTAACATTGCTAGGACAACACCTAGGCATAGAACTGAAGAGACACTGTTCCTACCACCCCCAAAGTGCCGGATTGGTCGAGAGGACTAACGGCACAGTAAAAACAGGCTAAAGAAAACTATGGATCAGACAGGAAAGCCATGGCCAGAGTGTCTTCTCCTAGTAGAGGTGTACATGAGAATTACACCAAACACGGCAGGACTGACACCTTTTGAAGTGGTTCATGGCAGGCCGTTTATTTTAGCTTTGTGGAAAGGGGTCCCCTGGGCAGAGAAAAGTGATGATCCAGGAGCCCTTTTGTGGATGTGCAAAGTGTTTAGAGATAGGACTGTTCAAAGTGCATGTAATCTGCCTATCTCTCCCCCTCTGTCTCCCCAGGTGGGGAGACTCCAGCCAGATGACCAAGTGCTGACGAAAGTGATAAAGAGGAAGTGCTGGTCATCACCAAAGTGGGAGGGGCCGTACACTGTGCTCATCACCACGCCCACAGCTGTAAAGATTGCTGAACGATCCACATGGGTTCACCAAAGTCACTGTAAAAAGATCATTCCATTCCCACACCCCCGAATAGGCTGGAGGGCGGGCGGTATCAAAACCTTTGCCTGCTGAAGAAAGAAGAAACCAACTGAGACTTTATACTCCAGCTATGGGTGAACTAAAGGGATGGGTTTGTTCTGTCCTACTGGTCCTCTGCATGTCGTTGACGGCGACTAAGGGACCACAACAACAGGTTTCACATGGAAACCGTGTGCTCATCGACGAAGCCATGAAAGACTATGATGTGGTTTACAATTCGTCCTTTGATTTGAACCTTTGGTATTGCTATGCTAAATATGTAACTAAATCTGCGAACCACAAAAACTGTTATGTATGCACACGTATGCCAATTTCCGCCCACAACCCGTAGGTTGTCCCGAAACCCGTTGACGCCGGCACCATCTTCCCACACATGCTACCCTCCGCCTTAACACCCACTCTGTTGAACGAGACCCTGAATTGGCAAACGGTCCCGCCATTGACTGTATGCAAATTGGACTTCACCAAGTCTGTAGGTAATACGACTTGTGTGCCCTATTTCCAGGCCCCTGATGCATTGAGAACATATGGCCAGCTAGGAGTCAATTGACTGTGTGGCTCCTACATGTTCCTAGATTTACCGGTGGGTTGGGAGGGTCATTGCGCTCTAGAACCGGCAGATCATTCACACATGGTAACGCTCCGCCACCACCCACGTGCGAGACGTAGTGCTTTTGAACGCCATGACAGCGTAGGGGGATCGGATGTCCCCAAAGGTCACGAGCTGTGGTCAGATGGCCAGAAAGTTTTGCATGCACTTTTCCCGTGGGTAGGGGTGGGTAAAGTTGAGCTGAGAATGGAAACAATCAGTTACCGAGAAGGACTGTTCATGAATTCAACCGTAACAGCCCTGTCAAAAATACGCGAAGAATTGACCGCTATAAGATTGATCGCCCTACAAAATAGGCTGGTGTTAGACCAGTTGACGGCATCACAAGGTGGTGTGTGTGCGCTTATTGGTACTACGTGTTGCACTTTTATCCCAGATAATGACAAAGATACTAGTGTCATTCAGAAAGCCATTCTTAATTTGACTGCTCTTAGAGATGCTGCTAGAGAGTCAACAGCTGAGGCAGATAATGTAGTTAGCAGAGATTTCCTCTCCTGGTTAACTTCAGGACCTTGGTATGGATTATTGCTTAGAATTGTTACTTTTCCTTGTAGCAGTACTTGTAATATTTTTCATATACTGATACAACTGACCAACTATGCACATGTCCAGTTTCATCAGCTCTCTGCTAAATCTGATAAGTAATGATGAATGTGTCCCAAGCCCACACAATGATGTATTAAAGCACACATAAACCTTTGAACTCATCTTGGCCAAAAGGGTGACCGCTCCTACGGGAGGGTCGAGAAGGAATTTTTCCTTTCTAACAGACGGAAAGGGTTTTTGCCTTCTCCTGATGAAGAGTAAACAAGTATCCTATCCTGTGTGTGCATGCTTTGGACGTAATTATTGAAAACCGCAACCCGGAGTCATAATTGCTGATGTTTGTTAAATGTACAACAGGAGGGAAATGACAGAGAAATTCGTTTTTATATGTTCCTTATTAGACAATTCTCTGTAGTAGTGTCTTACAATATTATACCTTGCATGCTTAAATTCATATTCATATCATAATCATAACTTTCATGCTTATCATATATTCATATCTTGCTTGACGTATATTCATGTATGCTTTATATTTTATAATCTTATATGCACATTTAACCAACTATGTTTTCCTTGAAACACCGCCATAAAGTCTACTCTGTTGTAAATCCTTTAGATAGTCTTAATTTCGAGGTCAGGCAGAGGGTCAGGTTGCCCCGGCAATCTGCACTCTGCCCTCCTTTTCCTGTGTAGGCATGAACCAAACACCAGATGCCTTAGACTCAACAACTGTAAATCTTTGTGTGTGTGTGCTTCAATAAAGAGACTTTGCTTTTAGTTTCTAGTTGCCAGAGTTCCGTGGAAGCAATGCTGACAGGCAGGTTGCTCTTGCGGAACTTTCCCTTTTGCAAAAGTCTGTCAACTGCACATTAGCCGTCTGCGTCTCGTTTCTTTGCTTGACCATGGTTATTTAGTAAGATAAAGTGTTATGAACCTGACACGTTCCTCTTTTGCTCCAAAAACAACCACCTCAGTTTTTCCTTCATTTAATTTCAGAAAGTTCTGGCACATCCAGCCGTTAATTTGTTCGATGCACTTAGTCAGTTTTTGTAATGGACTATAGTCCACTGGTGATAAGGTTATGTAAATTTGTGTGTCGTCCGCATAACTATGGTAACTTATTTTGTTGTTCTCTATAATCTGGGCCAGTGGGAGCATGTAGATGTTAAACAGAAGAGGCCCCAGAATAGACCCTTGGGGAACTCCGCACGTCATATTTGTATGCTCAGATGTATAATTACCTATTGACACAAAGTAATCCCTATTCTGTAGGTAGGATTCAAACCAGTTTAGTACTGAGCCAGAAAGTCCTACCCAGTTTTCCAATTGGTCTAGTAATATGTCATGGTCGACCGTGTCTTTAGGTAAAATAAAACTCCTTCCTACTGCATGCCTCGTTGGATAATGATGTGTAGCAGTACTAAAGAAGAACTTTGTTACCTATCTGTGGTGTGAAGACGTTTGCACTTCTTTTAACTAACAAGGTGTTGCCCATTTTAGTTACCAGCTTCTGAACATGGTTGTCCCAGCACAATCTGTTGTCAATCATCACACCCAAAAGTTTAGCCTCTTCTCTTTGCTCTACGGAAGTTGGCTCTATACTAAGTTCATTCAGTTTATGGGCCCAGCACGCTTCCCCACTCTGCTTCGCTGTTAGTGCTCTGGGGTTGGAAAATTTGTAATTCACATTTTGAGGGAAGGTTTGGGAAGGACCAAGGTTCCAACAGCTTACGGGTTGCAAAGTTAAACATTTGGTAGACCTTGCAACTATCTTTTATGTGAGCTTACTGATATCTCACACATTGATTATTCACATATAACACTTGTGATTGGCTGGTGTTTTAAAAAAAGGGCATTGTGAGTACAGATATAAATATCAGTAAGGAGTCTACCAAGTTGCCTCTTATCAATTTAATTTGGAAACCGGCACACCAACTGAGGCTTACCGCGAGCAGAAAGCGGTACTCACTCTGGTTTCTCTTCATAACACAAGTCTGTCGCTTTTTTTTCCTGTCGATTCTTAACAGCAGCTAGACCCTTGTCCATTTTCATTGGCCGTGGACAGCGACTGAGACGACAGCAGAGATGGGAAGTAACAAAGTACAAATACTTCATTTCTGTACTCAAGTAGATTTTTCCGATGTTTTTACTTTACTTTTTACTATTTATTTTTTTGGGCGACTTTTTACTTTTACTCCTTACATTTTAAGACGAATATCGGTACTTTCTACTCCTTACATTTTACAAAATTGTCTCGTTACTTTAGTTTTGTACTAAAGGTCGTCTATCAGATGTGATTGTGAGTCCATGTCAGAGAATAGCGCGGACACGCGCCTCACACGAAAGGCAGCGCCACGCCACCACGGAGACAAAAGTGAGAGAAAAGAAAAAGAGGCTAGCTGTCCGGAGGATAATCAGTTGAGATCGTGTGCTTCTTTGAGAACTGTGAGTCATATAACTGATGTTGTCAGTTCATTTAAGCCTTTTGTATTGGTCTGTAGTTCTGGCAAATATAAAAGTTAGCTTGTCTGTGTTCTTCACCAGTTACTTAGGTTACACCTGTTTCCTAGGTTACACCTGGCTGTTGATTCGATATAATGGCGATTGTTGAACGTCCTTGCTCATTAAGATAACGTAATTAATAGTGGGTTTATTGTTATTATTTACTAGCATATATGATTCCTATGCATTGTGTATAGAAGCCTTTACAATGTTATTTATTTCTTTTATTACCACACACAGCCATAGCAGAGCTCCCCCCCCCTCCCCCATGTTCATACTGATGCTTGATTGTAATGAAGCATCATCAGAAAGAAGTTGTCTCCATCTGTATTTTAACAGACACACCTGGGACCAGGTTGGAAACCAGAATCAGCTTTAAATCCAGTCCTAATCTAGTCCTCACTAAATTTAAATGATTTCACTGGAGTTAGTTATTATTTTTGCATCATCAATACCAAATTAAATCTAATTGGATGGGAATATTCACGGAATTCTCACAAAATCACAACTGAATTCGTTTCTTGCTACTTGCGTCATAATCTTATTAACCTGGAGTCCCAGTCTCTGTCACAATAAATAGGCTATATGTTTTATATATGTTTCATATACGTTTTAGGCCTATTGGCAGACAGCCATTTAACATGTAGGTAATTACATATAAAGAGCCTTTTCTCCATGTCCACTGTAGTTTCTCAGCGTGTTCTCTAGTAACATCTGTCTGGTCCAGGTAGCTTTGTCATTCATAAGGCTACTTTTACTTTTATACTTTTAGTAAATGGCTAAGCCTGTGCTTTGTTACTTGAGTAAAGAAGTTAAATCAGTACTTCTACTTTTACCAGAGTATTTTTTAACATAATTAACTCTACTTCTACTTGAGTACGGGCAGTGAGTACTTTTGGCATCTCTGGATGTTAACACGTAACTTCATCCATCTTTGCTGTTGCATTGCGATAACAAATAGCTACATCTGTGTAAAGTAATCGACAGGCTTTATGTCTGTGTTGAGTAGGGAGGGAAATGTAATGCATACCCCTACGTTTTATCGTCTTCTAATATTTATCATGAAACGAGGAAGCGATATAGAGCCCTAGTAAACAAAAAGTAAGAAAAACAGCAGTGAGAGAAACAAATCAAGGGACTGAAGAGCAGGAAGAGGGAGAGCCAGAGGAGTTTTGGGAGTTTGGAGAGAGGGCAGGTGATGAAAGTGAGGGCTCTGACACAGAGAGGGATATTCCAGAGGGTGAGGAAGATGAAGAAGAGGGTGAGGAGCATAAAGAAGAGAGTGAGGAAGAAGAAAACATAAATGGGACAGAGAGAGGAACAGCCAGAGGGACAGCAAGTGGATCCATGTGGATCAAGTACTGCACCATCAGGTTTGTGATGAAGAAGGTTCTTACTATTTTCAAAGCAGTGCAATTACACTTTCATTGTAGTTCTGCTGTGTGTCCTTAAAATGGTGCTTTCTTTTTTTTGTTTAACAATTTTTATTGCTTTTCCATAAACAATGTATTATTTTCTACAGCACATAACAGACCAAATATGTACAAACAATATATAACTGTCTCCAGTCTAGCCGCCAGAATCTTAGACAACATCTTGTAATCCACATTTAGCAGAGAGATTGGGTGGTAGGAGGAGTGGATTTTTACAGTACTCACTTTCTCAGTTTGAAAGGGGATGCTCTTATGTATAAGGATTGCTGTCCCTCTGGCCTTAGCATTAAACTGGGAGTGGTACACTTGACCAACCCAGTTTTTTTTAAGGTAGTTGACATGATTGTTCTTAAGATGAGTTTCCTGCAGAAAGGCTACGTCTGTGTTTAATTGTTGTAGATAGGATGTTATTTTCTGTCTTTTCACCCAGGTATTCATACCCTTAGTATTTAGAGAAACATAGTGAATGGGCCGACTTTGATTGTAATTAGATGTAGATGCCATATCTTACAAAATTATGAGGGTGGGTATAGTAGGCAGCAGCAAGGGTGGTGGTGGAGAGAGGGAAAATAATAAAAAATACAAATAAATATAAAGAAAGAATAAAATAAAAACAAAACACAGAATAATGAAGAAAGACATTTGGAAGGGAACAGGGATCTTGAACAGTGCTCTGAGCTATCAGCTTAGAGACCTCCTTACCTACACTTGAACTCTGTTTTAACCAAAAGAACAAAACAATTACAATGTTACAGATTTTACTGAGTAACTGTGCAAAGACACTGTGTCCGCACCGTGCATATATTAACAATAAAAGTGTTAACCAGGGCTTGTGGTAAAACTATAACGTGAAATAAAAAAATAATTACAATTTTTACAACAATATTACATTATACCGAGTGCGACCAACAGCCTCAAAACCAGCTGTGTAAAAGTATAACGACATAAGTACCTACAATTAAAAAACCGTAGTCAGTGCCAGATAAGCACAAAGAATGACAAACCTTATAATGTTTGCGGCCCCGTTAAACAGGAGTATGCATGGACTTACAAAATGCGGGGCAATAAAAACACAAAGCTCACCAGCAACAAAGTGGCTGATCCCTCATCAGCGTGTTTTAGTGCTGTCAATCAATGTTTTATGATGTAGAGGGAGACATATCTGGCCGATTGATTTGAAGAAAGGCCAATACTTCTTCAGGGGAGGAAAAAATCATCATTAATGGACGTTTCCAAGTGTTGAAAGGTCTGGTCGTGTCGGTCGATAATTGCTAGGTCCGCAGAAAGTTGGACAGAGAGTTTTGCTATAATGCGGTCCTCCATTGAGTTGAGAAGTTTCTCCATGTCGGCCAACGTTAGCGGCGTGTTGCTAGTAGCATGCTGTTCGCTTTGACTAGCTTGTTTTCCAACATCTAAGTTGTCATCAGAAATGCCCTCAGCGGGTTGGCTTTGCTTTTTAGACGGTTTCCCCATACTTCGTAATCTTTCACACAGGTTTGCACACGTTAACTGTAACAATAAAATGTTTATTAATCGAGTTTAGGGAGGATTTCAACAGAGCTCTCCCGGTTTGCGACCTACTCTGTCATCGCTCAAACCAGAAGCCTATTTGTCATTTTTTGTTATGTTTTTCGACTTTTCACTCTGGAATATAGTTCATCTACTTTTTCGGAGCATTTTGATTTTTTCCCCCCAAATGTTTAAAGCCTCAGGCTGCACTAGATCGTCTTCAGTAGAAGAAGAAATAACTGGAAGATGCTAAGCTAGCGCTCCACCATTTGAGCTAATCCCCCATGATGCACTGCTTTGTACATTGCTTTGACACCAAGTTTTTGTGTGACAAATAAAAATAAATTACTAATATCAATAAAAGTGACTGAAATGTGAACAAATGTGGAAAAAAATGCCATACAAAGTGAAGAAAATGTAAAAAAAAGTAATTTTTTTTCACTCTTGTCACTTTTATCGACATTTGTCTTTTTTCTTACATTTAAAATTTGTCACACACAATTTTTTATTAATAATTATTCTTTTCCAAATATAAATCTCTTTTGTGTCTTTCCCTCGATGTTGTTGTCACTTTTTTTTACATTTGTTCACATTTCAGTCACTTTGACATGTTTCTCTTTTTTTTACTTTTTCTGAGGCTTTTGAAATTTTGGGGGTTTTCCCCAAAATTTTAAAAGCTTTTTTTTTTAATGTTTGTCACTTTTTTGGACATTTTCTCCACTTTGTTTGGCAGTTTTTTCAAATTTTGGTCACTTTTGTTTTTTTTTACATTTGTTCACATTTCTGTCACTTTTATTAATTAAAGAAACAACTGGAGGATGCGGGCATCGATCCCGCTACCTCTCGCATGCTAAGCGCGCGCTCTACCATTTGAGCTAATCCCCTATCTTAACACACACACACACACACACACTCTATCTATGGTATAGCATTAAGCAAGAAATGACGTCTGAACCGTCAAGGCAAGTCTTTGGACTGTAGGACGTTTATGACATCACGGGGGATTTGCTCTAATGGTAGATTGCTTGCTTAGCATGCAAGAGTTAGCGGGTTCAAAACCCGCGTCCTCCAGTTATTTTTTCTTCTACTGAAGACGATCTAGTGCAGCCTGAGATGTAAAGGTTAATGTTACATATGTCATTGTGTTGCTAATATGCTCATATCATTCTCATCATAGACAAAAGTCTATTTCCAAAAGTGTGTGAACTTACTTCTTAATAATGAAAGATTTTCTTGACAAACATGTGTTGAATAAAATAAAGCTTAAATGTTTCATCACTATGTAATTATACATGTTATAATGTATTAAAGATGTATGCTGCAGTTGAGTTGAAAAGATAGGATCTAATTCTGTGATTGTGGGGTGTGGGCGTCATATCATGCTATGTTGTTTGTCCTATGAAAGGGGAGGGAGACGAGATTTCGGGGCGAGACAGATGTGAAACTTTCGGGTAGAGCAACTGCTTCAGCCCGCTGCAGCGTAATTCTTGTGCCTTGACTTATCATTTTTGTTTAATAAATCTTTGTGTTAACCTTCCAATTTGACCCTCAGCCTCCTTCCTCAGAGATTCAACGAACACGTAGTTAGTTAATTCTAACACATGTATCCCCAAAAGGTCAACACATCACAACCTTTCATATTTAACAATATTTAATCAATCACTTAATCTCATTACTGTGCAATATTTAACACTCAGACCTTTTGAAACACCTTTTTTGCTTTATGGTCATGGATTGTGCTCCAATAGAGAGTTCCATCTTGTTTTTTTCATGTGGAAAAAAACCTACTGTAGAATGCAGCCATCGATCCCGCTACCTCTCGCATGCTAAGTGAGCGCCCTACCATTTGAGCTAATCCCCCATTAGTACTTAAAGCGTATACGTTATACTTTATAACATAGCCAGTAGTATTGGCACATTGTGTACTGTTACAATACATATGTTGTGTCCCAGTTCAAGGATTGCAGCGTAGTTTTACACACATCTAACCCGTTTGGGAGCTCAATCTTTAAGCCACAAGCAGTTGCTATATGGCTTTTTGAGGTTGAGCTGCACATGTATGCTTATCAGGGTATTTTCCTGTTACTCAGAAATTGGGGAAGCTGACTCATGCGGAAATGTAGAAGCTGGACGTGCATTGTATTGTTCTTACATGTCAATTGGATTCTTAATTTGAATTAAAATATTTGGCATTTACAAAAAAATGAAATTTCGGAACTGATAATGTATCAGTCATTTTGCTGGTGGTTTCTTAGTCACAGCAACAAACTTGATCATTGACATACAGTTGACATACAGTTGAACGCCACGTATCACAAAACTGCTGGGTGGGGCCTTATGTATTTGCTTGTATTACATAAATTGACCTGCATACCAATGACCGTCAGAGATGGCAAAAGTACTCACTGCCCGTACTCAAGTAGAAGTACAGATAATTGTATTAACAAATACTCTGGTAAAAGTAGAAGTACTGATTTAACTTCTTTACTCAAGTATAAGTAACAAAGTACAGGCTTTGCATTTTACTTAAAAAGAGTAAGAAGACTTGCCCCAATGGTGCTATTAAAAACCTCCTTCACCATTCTGGTGGGGACAATGTCTAAGGGACAGTTGGTAGGTTTCATGTGTTGTACAACCTCACTAAGTAACGTCAGAGAAATGGGCTTAAATTCCTCAAACACAGCTGAGTGTGTAGGAGAAGCAGATAAAAAGACCTTAAAATTAGCACTGGTAATTTTCCTGATAGATGCTACTTTGTCAATAAAATAAGCAAGACATTTCTCACATGTACTAATTGACACATCTGTCGGAGCAGAGGTGCATGGATTTATGACAGAGTTAAAAGTATTAAATAACAATCTAGGTTTGTGGCAATTGCTAGCTATGACAGAAGAGAGATGCTGCATCTTCGCCACCTTCACAGCATTCTGGTATGTGGATAGACTGTTCCTTAATACACCCAGTGTCACATGTAGATTGTCTTTCCATCTTCGCTCAGCTTGTCTGCAGTGTTGCCTAAGGGCCCTTGTAGTGTCATTTATCCAGCGGTCCGCCTCAGGTTTAACAGCTTTAATCCGATAAGGGGCAATAGAGTCTAGGATTTCAGTGCACGTGGAATGGAACTCAAAGAAAGTTATTAGCTGGGAATCAAAGCCATATCAACTGCTTGTAAGGCAGCTATGCTCACCACTATATCACCACTGCCATTTGTTATAAAGGGATGTGTGACCACAATTAATGAAGGCTTTTGTTGTCAGAAGGATTCAAACCTGCGAGGGGAGACACCTATGGATTTCAAGTCCATCGCCTTAACCACTCAGCCACGACAACCTGACAGCCACGGTAATACCGATTTGCACTAATATTGATAACCTATTCAAGGCAAGGCAAGGAAGCTTTAATTGTATAGCACATTTCAGCAACAGGGCAATTCAAAGTGTTTTACACAAAAACAATTAAAAAAGAGTTAAAACATAACAATAGATAAAACACAAGAATAAACAGTTAAAAAATAAAGTCAGATAAAACACAAGAACAAAAGTTACAGTGCAGTATACAAAATTAAACATTAAAGAAATGTTTAAACAACCATTTAAAGAAAGGCAACATCAAAAAGAAAGGTTTTGAGCCTTGATTTAAAAGAACTGAGAGTTACAGCGGATCTGCAGTTTTCTGGGAGTTTGTTCCAGATATGAGGAGCATAGAAACTGAACACTGCTTCCCCCTGTTTAGTCCTAAATCTGGGGCCAGAAAGCAGACGTGTCCCAGATGGCCTGAGATGTCTGGGTGGGTCATAGTGTAGTAAGCAGATCAAAAATGTATTTTGGCCCTAAACCTTTTAGTGATTTATAAAAGTTCTTTGAAATCAATTCTTTGAGGCACAGGAAGCCAGTGTAAAGACTTCAGAACTGGAGTGATATGATCCAGTCTCGTGGTCTTAGGACTCGAGCAGCAGCGTTCTGAATCAGCTGCAGCTGTCTGATTGATTTCTTAGGGAGACCTGTAAAGACACAGAGCACAGACTTTTAATCATTCCTCTTCTGCTCCAAAATACAAGCACCTCGGTTTTCCTTCATTTAATTTCAGAAAGTTCTGGCACATCCAGCCGTTAATTTGTTCGATGCACTTAGTCACTTTTTGTATTGGACTATAGTCCCCTGGCGATAAGGTTATGTAAATCTGTGTGTCATAAATTATTTCGTTGTTTTCCATAATCTGAGCCAGTGGAAGCATGTAGATGTTAAACAAATCAGGCCCCAATTAACTATTGACACAAAGTAATCCCTATCCTTTAAGTAGGATTCAAAAACGGAAGGTTTGATATCGGCCTAGAGTTGCTCATTAGTGACGTGTCAAGATTGTTCTTTTTTAAGCGTGGTCTGATTATTCTATAGGAGGCCTCGAGGAAGACCCAGGACTAGGTGGAGGGATTATATCTCCAACCTGGCCTGGGAACGCCTCAGGATCCCCCAGTCGGAGCTGGTTGATGTAGCTAGGTTGAAGTTTGGGGTCCCCTACTGGAGCTGCTGCCGCCGCGACCCGATACCACATAAGCGGATTAAGATGGATGGATTATTCTAATTTTTAGGGCTTTTTGGAAAGATACCTGAAAGAAGATACATGATAATGATAAAGAATTGCAGTAATCCAGTTTACAAGTAGCAAATGCATGGACTACTTTTTCTGCATCAATTTTAGAAAGGATATTCCTGAATTCCTGAATTTGATGACTACTATACTATGGAAACTACGATAGGCCTGGCCACGATTTAACGACAGGGTAAAAGTTATTGAGAGTTCAATTGTGTGAAGTCAACACAAACAAACAAATTTGTTTCTGCCCTGTTTCAAACAGGGTACCTTTCATGTGTTAGGCAAATGTGATAACCACTACACTATGGAAACCGATGACTCGATTAAAAGGAAACTGATGAAAAGAATCTTCTTGCATTTTGTATCTTAAAGAATTTATAGTACCTTATTACCCCAACAGAGCACTGCGCTCCCAGAATGCAAGGTTACTTGTGGTTCCTAGAGTCTCCAAAAGTAGAATGGGAGCCAGAGCGTTCAGCTGTCAAGCTCCGCTCCTGTGGAACCAAGTTCCAGTTTGGGTTCAGGAGGCAGACAACATCTCCACATTTAAGAGTAGGCTTAAGACTTTCCTCTTTGATAAAGCTTATAGTTAGGGCTGGCTCGGGTGAGTCCTGAACCATCACTTAGTTGTGATACTATAGGCCTGGTCTGCTCGAGGTTTTTGCCTCTTAAAAGGAAGTTTTTCCTTGCCTCTGACGCCTAGTGCTTGCTCTTGGTGCGAATTGTTGGATTTCTGTAAATAACATCACAGAGTATGGTCTAGACTTGCTGTTTTACGAGAAGCGTAGTGAGATAACTGTTGTTGTGATTTTGCCTAGCAGGATGTAACAGGGCATCTCAGAATGTGTAGCAGGACCACAGCGACAAACATGATTTTGGTAAATTAATCTGACAACTATGAAGAGAAGCAGAGAAGCGAAGCGGTGCCATGTTTGCGGTTATACACCCTCCAGCGCCGGTGTAGGCAACACATCAAATTATACCAAACCTTTAAAGACATCCACTGAGTTGTGCAGTGATGGTGGTATAGTGGTTAGCATAGCTGCCTTCCAAGCAGTTAACCTGGGTTCGATTCGCAGCCATTGCACTAGTTTTCATTGTGTGGTTACTTGCTTTATTTGTCAAGAAGCAACCAGAAAGGTTACTTGCCCAACCCGATTTGATAAAATATTAGATCTCTGTTATGGTACAAATAAGGGAGCATATCAATCAATCAAGCTGCCTCCATGAGGATACACAGACACAGGCAGCGCACTACAATTTGCAATTTGCCGTGTCTTTGCGTAACTACTACCAACCAATTGAAAAGTTTATGAACATTTGTGCAAACAGGTATGACTCTGCTTTTTAGGTTGTTGTGGCCGAGTGGTTAAAGCGATGGACTCCAAATCCTTTGGAGTCTCCCTGCGCAAGTTCGAATCCTGACGACAACAAGAGGCTATCTTTAAGAGTGGTAGAGAACCAATGACAAATCACAGTTTACCAAATGGCAGATGTTCCTTCACGTACAATATTGTGTTATCTCATAGGTATTGGAAACCACCAGTATCCGCCATTGTATTTCTTTTCTATCTGTGTTACAAGATTTGCAGTGATCGTTGTATTATCCAGCAGTTACATTTACAGGTTTTGAAGCCATATACAACATTAACTTTACATGTGTTACCCAGGTTTCTTCTTTTATTCAGTGATATTTGAATTTCCTTGCAGGAGTTATCCCAAAATGATTAAAAAAGATAAGTCTAAGTCTATCTCAGAAAAAACTAAAAACAAAAGTGAAAATCTTCAGGGGATGTAGCTCTGGCAACTGGCATCTCCAGCAGGTATTATGGTAGAGTCTTTAAAAGAGCTGCAGGATGCCTCCTGGGCGCCTTCCTAGGGAGGTGTTCCAGGCACGTCCAGCTGGGAGGAGGCCTCGGGGAAGACCCAGGACTAGGTGGAGAGATTATACCTCCAATCTGGCCTGGGAACGCCTCGGGATCCCACAGTCTGAGCTGGTTGATGTGGCTCGGGAAAGGGAAGTTTGGGGTCCACTACTGGAGTTGCAGGCCCGCGACCCGATAAGCGGATGAAGATGAATGGATAGATATTTATGTACTTGTACAGTTTATTTATTTTATTATGCTCCAGGTTTTATGGGTGTTATAGCAGGTATCAGCACATTTTTATGCATGAAATAAACTTGACACACCATTAAGTTTAATCTTCAGATCTTCTTGAGACATTCTACTTCAGACACAGCAACAGACACTCTGTAAAACATCAACAGACTGGTAATAAACTTAATACTGACACAAAGAATAGGAATTAGCAGAGAATGGTTTCAATCCATTGACCGCTGGGTTATGGGCACAGCACACTTCCGCTGCACCACTCTACTCTGTTGAATATTCTCAGCAGCTGGAAAGCCATCTTTTGCAGCAGAAAAGCAACAGATGTGTTACTTTTCAACTATGATTTGCCCAGGTACGATTTCTAGCCACCGCCAGGTTTTAAAGCCATATACAACATTAACATCACATATTTTACCCAGGTTTCTTCTCTTATTCAGTGATCTCAGAAAAAAATCAAAGAGATCTGGAAATCTTCAGGGAATGTAGCACAGTGGTAGAGCGCATGGTTTGAATGTATGAGGACTGGGGTTCCATCTCCATCAGGTATTATGGTCCAGTCTGTAAAAATAGCTACAAAAGCTCTTACTGTGAAAGATGAAATGCAACAAGTATTACAAAGGCAATAAAGTGGAAGGTTGACTTACCAAGTGTCAAACAACTCTGTGCACTTTACTCAGCAGTTGAGAAGGATTTGAGCAACTTTGAATAGTGCAGTGTTGAGGGTTGTTGGTGACCTCCTTTCATTTACGGTAATAACGCAAAAATCACAGTCAACTTTCCCAGAAGACCCAAACTTCGTATTTCAAAATTGTAATGATGTTTTCTTAGAACGTTCCACGAATAACTTTTATTGTTAACCCTTAGGAACCGAGAGAATCTTATAATAATTGCACCTGAGATTCATATTTCATTCATTTAATAACCATAAAAGACAGAAACTGACTGATTATTGCAGCTAAAAGCTAACAAGCTAGCAGTCACGGCGGTCTCTTTGGGGTCTTTCTAGCCTCTACAGGTGATTTTCTATCTAGCCTGGAACATGTGCTTTTTTTATACCTGGTTACCTGGTTGAAAAGGTCGATGATCTTGAAAATCTGAGAAGATTTGCAAATCTCCGCTTTCTCGGGATAGCAGAGGCTGCAGACATTCTGGAATTCATGACTGGTCTGATCCATCAGCTTCTTGGAAAAGATGACTTTCCCACACCGGCGGCTATAGAGAGGGCACACCGCACTTTTGTCCACAAAGTCCGCTCACATGGAATACTCAGTCTCAGGCCTATCTTCATTAAGTTGCTCCACTTTCAGGACAAATTAAAGACTCTTCGCCTGGCTTGTGGGCAAAACAGGGGACCTTTCACGTGTTAGGCAAACGTGATAACCACTACACTACGGAAACTGACAAGCAGACTCTTTTTGCATGTTCGTGGGGAAAAGCACCATTCATTTCATGAGGTGTGAGGTGGGTGAGTGTCAAATCTGGGCACCTTAGAATTCAGTTAATGCTCTTGCAGATGATGTGGTTCTGTTGGCTTCATCAGGCTTCAAGTATGAGATATTACAATATTGTTCATGAAGGCACAGCTGAGATTTTGTATGATGTGATATGACGTCATTGGTTTGCTACCAATGCTAAGGATGCCTTTCATTGTCGGCAGGATTTGGACCTTTACGGGGATACCCCAATGGATTTCTAGTCCATCGCCTTAAACACTCGACCACGACAACCCAAGAAGTGCTATACCTCCAAGACATCACAGGTTGCACTCAAGCTATGTAATATTTGTAAATGCCAGTGGTGGGATTTGTACCCACGCCTCTAGAGAGACTGGAGCCTTAATCCAGCACCTTAGACCACTCGGCCACACTACCTGCAGGTATTAGTTCCCCACATCGTAACAAACAGTATGCTTGTAAATGTTATTGGAACAAAACTTTCGCACGGAAAAAGCCAATACTTTATTGACAAATGCCAATACTTTATTAAAAAAATGTATCACACATTGTCATTTTTCTCTGGCATTGTTGATTTTATAATATTGTAACCAGCATTAAGTGAGTGAATTTGTAAATATCTTCTTTTACATATTCACTGTAAAGAGCCGTTACTCCTCCAACTGCCAACTATTGTTCCAGAGACAATAGGATATACAGTTTTAGATTGCAAGGTAACTGTCCAAGACCAAAGACTTCACTGAAATACCTCAAGTGATCAAAACAGTTTGTCATGTTATAAATTAATGTATTTAATAGTACACTTTTAGAAGAGAGAGATCTGATGTTTAAGAGTCCAAATTTATTTCTCCTATTAAAGTGTCTGGCCAATATGTTTTCCCACACATCAAATTTTTTGGTCGGTCCGAGTCACAGTCAGGAGGAGTCCTGTCGTCTCAGTCGCTGTCCACGGCCCATTAAAATGGGCAAGGGTCTTGCTTCTATTATTTAGCTGATGTTAAGAATCTGAGTCTAGTAAAGGACAGCATATTTGTTTTTCACAAGTACAAAAGGCTCGGCCAAACAGCAAAGCCCACCAAAAATAGTTTCAACTCATTGGCGTTCCCCTCCAAGGAAGTCTTTAGTAAAAGGTGAAAGACTTGTGTGTTATGAAGACCAGAGTGAGTAACCCTTAAAAAAAAAAAAATTGGTTAGTAGATAGTAGGTATGGTTCAACACATAAAATAAATGCGGGCTTCTACCAGTACCTATGAGATAACACAATATTTTTCACGAAGGTACATGTGCAATTTGGTATACTGTGAAACCTTAAAAGCAGTGCTTTACCTGTTTGGACAAATGTTCATAAACTTTACAATTGGTTAGTAGTAGTTACCAGACACGGGCAAAGTGCAAATCATAGTGCACTGCCTGTGTCTGTGGATCCTCGTGGAGGCAGCTTGATTGATTGATATGCTCCTTTATTTGTAACAAACAAACAAGCTAACTTTAAAATTTTCAAGAACTAGAGACCAATACAACAACAGGCTTAAATGAACTGACAATATCAGTTATATGACTCACAGTTCTCAAAGACGCACACGATCTCAACTGATTATCCTCCGGACAGCTAGTCTCTTTTTCTTTTCTCTCACTTTGGTCTCTGTGTGCCATGCAGTTTTTAATTTAAACAATAGTTGGCATTTGGAGCGTAATGGCAGTGAATTTGTTCACAAATTCAGCCCAGGTAAGCATAAATCGCTGACACCATACCTCACACTCATCCATGCATACACATTCACCACTGACTAAACTGACTGCCACCATCACTGAATTATCATTTCTTTTGTTGTAGTCATATTCTTGCGTTTCCTTCAACCTTTGTCTTTTGTCCTGGCCTTTTCATGGGGTCATGACAAAGCATCTGGGGTCGATCTTAGCCTTCGTGTGAGTTTTCAGAAACAGTGTTTTTATTAAGATTGACGACCTAATTGTTAGTTTGTTTGAAATTTTCCCAACCATTGCTGCTGCGTTTATAAACTCGTTGGCGCAGTAGGCAGCGTGTCAGTCTCATAATCTGAAGGTGGAGAGTTCAACCCTCACACGGGACATGTGTTTTAAAAACAAAAAAAAGACAACTGATGCTGAAAATACAGTGACTTGTAGGTGGTCAACCACTTGCACATGAATGGAAGTTGTGATTCTGTTGTTATTTCTGAGATCAACAATCTGAGACAGTTTAAAATCAATAGGGAAAAAGGGAATGCATACTCTCAATAAGTAGACTTCCAGAGTATTTGCATAACAAAGGCACAAACATGGACGTTGTGATAAGATGATGTCGTCTATCGATGTTTCTGAGATCAACAATAACTTCCGAAGTTGAATAGTTATTGCTTACCTGGTAATATTAGAGAAGATCTCTCGATGCCACTGTAAGCTGAAATTTTAGAAAATTAAGTTACTTTACACTTTAAACTGTTATATCTCCTCTGAATCACCATCTGCAAATTTTCAAGCCTCATTGGCACGCCGACCCCCATCTACAGTAGGTAAATCACTGGCTAGCTATGCATGAGTACCTCATACCTTTAACCAGGTTCATGTGGTTAATAGGTATGGTCAAATGAAGCTTCATTAAGCTTTCTGAACAATGTTCGTCATTTTCTTAACCCCATTAATCAGTAGTGTTTTATTATTGGTCGAATACAGGAACTTTCAGGTTGTTGAACACTGGCACAAGCACATGAATGGAAGTTGTGATTCTATGGTTATTTCTGAGATTTCTGAGATTGAGACAATGAAAGGCATTCTTTAAGGGTGGTAGCAAACCAATGACTCATCACAGTATACCTAACCGCCTTCATTAACAATATTGTGTTATCTCATAGGTACTGGAAGCCACCCGTCTCAACCAATGTATTTCTTAGCATTTATTTTCAGTCTGTGTTACAAGATTTGTAGTGAAAGTTGTGTTGTCCAGCAGAAAGGGAACAGGTGTGATATTTCAATTTCCTTGCGGGAGTAATTCCAAAAGGATTAATAAAGATAAGTCTAAGTCTATCTCAGAAAAAAGTCCAAAAAATCTGAAAATCTTCAGGGGATGTAGCTCAGTGGTAGAGCTCATGCTTTACATGTATGATGACCTGGCATCTCCAGCAGGTATTATGGTAGAGTCTTTAAAAGAGCTGCAAAAGGTATTACCTCCTGTGGTAATCTGACTGGTAGGGTTATAGAACGTAGTGGTAGACTAAGACCTCCTGTCACACAAACTAAGCGGTATGCTCTCTCTTTTATACCTCAGACTATCAGACAGCACAACAAGCACTTTAACCGTTCATGTGTTACAGTTTCAATTTTACTGTATTAATGTAGTTGTATATTTTTGTATAACACTCCAGTTTCTATGGGTATGAGCACTATAGTTTCCATTTTTATGGATGAAATAAACTTGACAAGCCATGAAGTTTACTCTTCAGGAGGTGGAGACATTTCAAGTCAAACACTTGCAGCAACAGACTGCAAGTGTTGAACTATTCACAGATTAGGACAGCCAACTGAAACACAAAGTCAAGTCATTTCTTGTCAAACAGACGTTGCTCAACTGGCTATATTTATTCGTGGAGTTGATGAGACCTTGGCCGTCACAGAGGAGTTCCTTGTGTTGGTGCCTATGATGGACACCACAACAGCAGAAGACATTTTCAGCTCTCTCGTTAATGTAATTGTACTTCTTTCCACTAAAGAGGCTAAGAGGAGCTGTACCATGATTTAAATGGTCCGGCCCACTTGGCATCAAATTAGACTGTATGCGGCCCGTGAACTAAAATGTGTTTGACACCCCTGCACTAGACCATCAGGGAGTCACATCTATCAAATTTATCTTTGTAGATGTGAATTTCCTTTTCACTTACTGGAATGACTCATATTGTTTTAGGTGAAGAATGGCGCCTGACTAGAGCTGAATCTAACAATAACATTACTTGACACTCACATACATTGGTTGTCAGGTAAAAAAATGTTGGTCAGGGGTTTAGTTACTTTTTGAAAAAAGGAAAAGAATTGTTATTGATATAGAGGCAGATGAAGTGTTTGTGACCCATCAATGATGACAAAAGGATACATCTGCAGTTGGGGGTCTGATTTAAAGGAAATGGTACTCTTTAAAAGTGTTGGGGTTCTAGTGTTAAACTGATGAGGAAGAAGACCAGGAACTTACTCCTTCAAATGTTAGACTTGTATCTGTCAAGTCCTGACTATTCCCTGACTGGGAATTGAACCCGGGCCTCGGCGGTGAGAGCGCCGAATCCTAGCCACTAGACCATCAGGGACTCCTATCTATCAAGTTTATCTTTGTAGATGTGAGTTTCCTTTTCACTTACTGGAATGACTCATATTGTTTTAGGCGAGGAATGGCGACTGGCTAGAGCTTCAGATCCTGACTGCTTGACACTGGACTTTAATCTGGCCCAGTTGGCGCTGTAGATTACTGCCTGATGAAGCCAACAGAACCACCTCATCTTCAAAGAGCATAAGAGGAATTCTAAGGTGCACAGACTTGAAACTCTCCCACCTCCTGCTGCGCCTTGAGACGTGTAGTTCACATCCAGGAGCACATGTGCTCCTGGATGTGAACTACATCGCTAGACAATATTCCCAATATTCCCATGCAGGGGTTCTCCTCCCATGCTGAACACAGCCTGAGCCAAGGCCTGCTTTCTCCTCATGAGTAGTCCAACGCTGTTTGGATGGACTTCCTCGAGGCCTAAGCTGGTAGAAAAACCTTCCCGTCGGGGAATCAAACTCCAATCTTCCGCGTGACAGGCAGAGATACTTTCCATTATACTAACGAAGAATGCCCAAGCTCTATTTTTGGCACATCAATCGATCACTGGCGAAAATCTTCCTTTTAAGAGACAGAAACCTCAAGCAGAACCATGGCTCAGGGTCATCTGCCTCGACCGGTTGGGGGTGAGAGAAAGAGACAGACAGAGAAAGAGAGAGACATGGATAATTAACTAAATGCATTATAATTAACCAATATGTGGCATCATACCTGAGAAGGTTTCCTGGCCACACTGAGGTTGGCCTTCAGTGTTGCAGTATGTGAGCCACCGAACCGTGGTTTGAACAACTGGGGAAGGATAAAATGTCACAAGTTACAGTAAATGATCATAGAGTTGTACAGGTCAAAGCAATATACATGTAATTAAAGGTATTGTTTTCAGGCTTTGATTCAGTTTATATTTTTCATTAAATAGTAGTGATGGGTACCATTTCAAGGGATAATTTGGGTTGCACTCAACCAGCAGAGGGTACAGCACCGGTTGGAGCAGCAGGGTCAGCAGCAGTTGACAGAGCTGGGACAGCTCTGTCATATCCTGCTTAAAAAAAATCATACATTGTGATTTCTGGATTTTTTTTAAGATTACAGTGCCTTGCGAAAGTATTCGGCCCCCTTGAACTTTTCAACCTTTTGACACATTTCAGGCTTCAAACATAAAGATATAAGAATTTTATTTTTTGTGAAGAATCACCAACAAGTGGGACACAAAACGAAATCTATTGAATATTTTAAACCTTTTTAGCAAATAAAAATCTGAAAAGTGGTGCGTGCAAAATTATTGGGCCCCCTTGCGTTAATACTTTGTAGAGCCACCTTTTGCTGCGATTACAGCTGCAAGTTACTTGGGGTATGTCTCTATCAATTTTGCACATTCTTCCTTGCAAAACAGCTAAGTTAGGTTGGATGGACATTTTGAACCGCAGTTTTCAGCTCTTTCCACAGATTCTGAATTCAGGTCTGGACTTTGAATTGTAATAAATAGTTTAAAAACCATTCCTTTGTGGATTTTGCTGTATGTTTGGGATCATTGTTTGTTGGAAGATAAATGTCCGTCCCAGTTTCAGGTCTTTTGCAGACTCCAACAGGTTTTCATCCAGAATGGTCCTGTATTTGGCTGCATCCATCTTCCCCTCAATTTTAACCATCTTCCCTGTCCCTGCTGAAGAAAAGCAGGCCCAAACCATGATGCTGCCACCACCATGTTTGACAGTGGGGATGGTGTGTTGAGGGTGATGGGCTGTGTTGCTTTTACACCAAACATATCGTTTTGCATTGTGGCCAAAAAGTTCGATTTTGGTTTCATCTGACCAGAGCACCTTCTTCCACATGTTTGGTGTGTCTCCCACGTGGCTTGTGGCAAACTTTAGACAAGACTTTTTATGGATATCTTTGAGAAATGTTTCTTCTTGCCACTCTTCCATAAAGGCCAGATTTGTGCAGTGTACTGATTGTTGTCCTTGGACAGACTCTCCCAAAAAAGCTGTAGTTCTCTGCAGTTCATCCAGTTGATCATGGGCCTTTTACTGTATTTAACAGTATTCTCCTTGTCTGAGCTGAAAGTTTAGGGGACGGCCAGGTCTTGGTAAAATACTCCTTCCATTTCAAAATGATCGTTGCAATGTTCCTTGTTCCACAGCTGTTTAAAAGGGGAAATTTTTTTGTATCCAAATCCAAACAACAGTATTACAAAACTGGTGTGTTCCTTGGTCTTCTAGATGCTCTCTGCGCTTTCAACAGAACCCTGAGACTATCACAGAGCAGGTGCATTTATACAGAGACTTGATCACACACAGGTGGATTCTATTTATCACCATCAGTCATTTAGACAACATTGAATCATTCAGTTGATCCTGCTGAACCCACTGCACTGAAAGAAAAATAATTTTGCACGATTTTCAGTTTTTATACAAAAAAGTTTAAAATATCTGTTTTGTTCCAAATTCAAATTGTGTCCCACCTTGGTGATTCTTCAGGAAAATAAAAATTTTATATCTTTATGTTTGAAAAATGTGTCAAAAGGTTGAAAACAAAGCCAGCAGCACTTTTTTCATGGACATGCACCTACATGGCAATTTCAGACCCTACCATGATTTCTAAGTGGGATAACTTGCAAAATAGCAGGGTCATAATCTCTTGATTCATCACCCTTTCAGAGTGTCTACCATTGGGTCACTAGCAAAAGAGATTAGCAGAGGATGGTTTTAGTCCATCGACCTCTGGGGTATAGGCCCAGCACGCTTCCGCTCTGCTGAAATTCACCCCAAATGGGACTCAAACCCACAATCCCTGGCTTAGGAGGCCAGGGCTTTATCCATGAGACCACTGGGGCTTTACGTGACCCAAACACCAGTTTAGGAGAAATACATATACAGTTCTGGAGACGTAATGAAACAGTAACATTGACCTTTGATCTCCAAAATCGAAATCAGTTAATCCGCAACTGGTTATGTATGCCAAATTTAAAGTGCTTCCTTCTAGACGATCAGACGTTCAGAGATATTGCATTCACAAGAATCGGATGGACAGACATGTGGACACGGTCCCCTTGACATTGAACCTTTGACCTCCAAAATCTCATCAATTGATGTGCGAGTTCATGTGAATGTTTTTTGCAAAATTTTAAGAAATTCCCTCCAGGGGGTCTTGTGTTATCACATTCACAAGAATGGGAAGTGAATACGTATGTAGAGATGGTAGGACGAACGCATAATACTTCTGGCCACGGCTGGCCAGAGACATAAACAAAGACAAAAAAAGAGGTGGGGGAGACAGAATTAAGCCATGACAGAACAGAGAACTACAGACAAAAGATGTGAAATAGTGCCAAGAGTGACCAGAAGAATTGGAAAAAAACTAGAATTATAAAGTACAAACCTTTCTTAAAGAAATCTTTTGTGCTCACATTGGCCCTCATTTATGAAACGTGCGTACGACCTAAAACAGGTGTATGACGGGAATACGCCAATTCCTACGCAATTTTCGGCATTTATCAATTTGAAACGTGAGCATAGGCTGCGAAAAAATCTCACGTCTGGTCTGACCTCGTGTACACAAGTTTACGCAGACACTGTCATCACATTTAAGAGTAAACTTAAAACTCTCCTCTTTGATAAAGCTTATTGTTAGGGAGCGAGGAGTTGCAGCGTTCGTCTAGACCGGCGGGGGAGTGTGTATAGCCGCAAACATGGCACCCCTTCTTGTCTCTGCTTTTCTTCATAGTCGTCAGATTAATTTACCATATAATCAATAATATAATAAAACTAGAGGAAGGCAGTGCAGTACAGCCCGATCCAGTTAGGGAGAGTTCTAGCCCGACCAGGCTCCTCTCTTTACCCTGTCTCTCTTAGTTACGCTGTAATAGTTTTAGACTGCTGGGGGAATTCCTTTGACACACTGAGCTCCTCTCCCCTTCATCTTTCCGTTTGTGTTTATCCATGTCCCAGATATGCTTGTTATTAACCTAGCTCTGGCGAGTCATTCCCCACAGTCCTTATGTTCTATTTTCCCCCAGCATGTTTCCTTGGATCAGGGAGGCTCCAAAATCATGTTTGCAGCTGTTGCTGTGGTCCTGCTACACATCCTGCGATGCCCTGTTACATCCTGCTAGGCCAAATAACAACAGTTATCACACTGCACAAACACACTAACTGCAGGTTTAACATTAGTCCTATCAGCTTTGTCTTACTGGCGTCTTCTCGTTCTGTTTTAAAAGGAAGTTTTCCGTGCACACCAGGTTTATAAGACGGTAAGACTTCCGGGGTGACAGGAAGTGACCCGTATTTTAAATGATAACAATTGTAACCCTCAAGATAGCTTGTGACGTGTTTAAACATGGTTAATTATATCTATTTAATATGCATATGTCTAGTTCAACACAATTAATCATTTTTGCTGTTTATAGCTGCAAAGTTACTACTCGCCTGAGCCACCACTGTAGTGTATGTGATAATGGTTAGGTCCAATTCCAGGGGTGCGCTTCAGTGCTTTTTAGAAGGGAGGTTTCAGTTGGTTCAGGAGCTTGATAATGTAGGACGTAAGTCTGTAGAGAGCCCGTGTGACTAGCAATTGAAAGTCAACTTATTTACAGCTGCAATTATTTTTGTTATACTGAATTTTGACTCTTATGTCCATTTCTTGGACAACCCTGCCTCATTGGCGCAAGCTGCAGACCTGGTGGAGACCTTCATGGCTACCAGGCAATCCGGGTTTTGTTGTCAACAATGAGAAACTGTATCGAGTGAGTACAGACACTGAGGATTTAGTTGTTCCTGAGGCTCTCAGGGCAAAAGTGTTGCACTTGGGTCACAGTATTCCATGGTCAGGACACCTAGGAAGAGAGAAGACAGAGCAGAGAAACACGCAAAGATTCTATTGGCCAAGTTTCAGAATCAGAATCAGAAATACTTTATTGATCCCTGAAGGGAAACTCTGTGTAGCAGTCACACAAATAGTAAAGTATAGTATTGTAAAAAAGAGTAGAAATATAAATCAAAGAAAAATAAGGAGTGTGGATATGTACAGTATTTACATAGTTAAAGGAATATTATGATACAGTATTTACATAATTAAGGAGTTGCAATAAGTTGAAAAGCAATAATAACAATAATAATAATAATCATAGTAATAGTAGCAGTTGAATATTGCACACATTTCAGGCCAGTGTTATTGCACAAAACAGATAAGATTGTCCAGTTTCAACCTCTCTAAGTGTCTGTGTGTCAGACACTTAGTTATAAAGTTTGATGTTAGTTATAAAGTTTGATGGCCACAGGCAGGAATGACTTCCTGTGGCGCTCTGTGGTGCATTTTGGGAGAATGAGTCTGTCACTGAAAGTGCTCCTGTGATTTAGCAGCAAGCCATGGAGTGTGTGCAAGACATTGTCCAAGATGGCATGTAGTTTGGACAGCAAAGACATCTTCTTGTCCAGAGTGTTAATTATCTGCTTGTTCCAAGAGAGGCTTAAAAGCTCCCCTCATCAGTCTCCCCATCATAGACACACCTTTCACTTGCATTGCCATGGATGTAGTTGGTCTTTTAGAGAGGAGTAGGGCAGATCACCGCTACATCTTAGTGATTTGTGATTAAGCAACACGTCACCAAGAGGCTTTCCCCAGAAACATGAAGGCTAGACAAGTGGCCAATAGTTTACTTCAACATTCTTCCCGGGTAGGGGTCCCCACAGAAATCTCAACCGATCAGAAAACTAACTGAACATTGAAGGAGGTATACTCCCTGTTAGGGACCCGGGGCATTAAAACAACACCCTACATAGTTTGTGGCTTCATGAACAATATTGTATTATCTCATAGGTACTGGAAGCCACCCGTCTCCACCAATGCATTTCTCAATGCCCAGATGTGTTACAAGATTTGCAGTGAGTGTTGTATTGTCCAGCAGAAAAATCTGAAAATATTCAGGGGATGTAGCTCAGTGGTAGAGCGCATGCTTCGCATGTATGAGGCCCCGGGTTCAATCCCCGGCATCTCCAACAAGTGTTATTGTCCAGTCTGTAAAAGAGCTACAAAAGCTCTTATTCTGAAAGAGAAAAGTATTAAAAGTAAAAATCAGTCTCAATGACCACATGTGATGCAAAATTTGCAGGGATGGATTGCCCAGTGATGGTGGTATAGTTGTCAGCATAGCTACCTTCCAAGCAGTTGACCGGTGTTGGATTCCGAGCCATTGCAGTAGCTTTCTTTGAGTGATGTTACTCTTTAACTTTGATTTATACAATAGCAGTGCAAGCATTTTGCCATGGTTTGATTTCCAGCCACCACCAGGTTTTGAAACCATTTACAACATTAACATTACATATTCCACCCAGGTTTCTTCTCTTATTCAGTGATCTCACAAAAAAAGTCTAAAAAATCTGAAAATCTTCAGGGGCTGTAGCTCAGTGATAGAGCACATTTTGAGTCTCAATGCCCAGATGTGTTACAAGATTTCAGTGAACATTGTGCTGTCCAGTGATGGTGGTATAGTGGTGAGCATAGTGTCAGGTTCAGGACACTTTATCTTACTAAATAACCATGGTCAAGCAAAGAAACGAGACGCAGACGGCAAAATGTGTAGTTAAAAAGCTTTTGCAAAAGGGAGAGATCCGTGACAGCAACCTGCCTGAGCATTGCTTCCACGGAACTCTGGCAACTAGAAACTAAAAGCAAAGTCTTTTTATTGAAGCACACACACACAAAGATTTACAGTTGTTGAGTCTAAGGCATCTGGTGTTTGGTTCATGCCTACACAGAAAAAGGAGGACAGAGTGCAGATTGCCGGGGCAACCTGACCCTCTGCCTGACCTCGAAATTAAGACTATCTAAAGGATTTACAACAGAGTAGACTTTACAGCTTTAAGGAAAACATAGTTGGTTAAATGTGCATATAAGATCATAAAACATAAAGCATACATGAATATACGTGAAGCAAGCTATGGATATATGATAAGCATGAAAGCAGTGATTATGATATGAATATGAATGTATAAATTTAAGCATGCAAGATATAATATTCTAAGACACTACTACAGAGAATTGTCTAATAAGTCCCTTATAAAAACGAATTTCTCTGTCATTTCCCTCCTGTTGTACATTTAACAAACATCAGTAATTACCACTCCGGTTTGCGGTTTTCAATAATTACGTCAAAAACATGCACACACAGGATAGGATACTTGTTTACTCTTCATCAGGGAGAAGGCAAAAAACCCTTTCCATCTGTTAGAAAGGAAAAATTCCTTCTCGACCCTCCCTTAGGGAGCGATCACCCTTTTGGCCAAGATGAGTTCAAAGGTTTATGTGTGCTTTAATACATCATTGTGTGGGCTTGGGACACATTCATCATTACTTATCAGATTTAGCAGAGAGCTGATGAAACTGGACATGTACATAGTTGGTCAGTTGTATCAGTGTATGAAAAATATTACAAGTACTGCTACAAGGAAAGTAACAATTCTAAGCAATAATCCATACCAAGGTCCTGAAGTTAACCAGGAGAGGAAATCTCCGCTAACTACATTATCTGCCTCAGCAGCATCTCTAAGAGCAGTCAAATTAAGAATGGCTTTCTGAATGACACTAGTATCTTTGTCATTATCTGGGATAAAGGTGCAACACGTAGTACCAATAAGCGCACACACACCACCTTGTGATGCCGTCAACTGGTCTAACACCAGCCTATTTTGTAGGGCGATCAATTTTATAGCGGTCAATTCTTCGTGTATTTTTGACAGGGCTGTTACGGTTGAATTCATGAACAGTCCTACTCGGTAACTGATTGTTTCCATTCTCAGCTCAACTTTACCCACCCCTACCCACGGGAAAAGTGCATGCAAAACTTTCTGGCCATCTGACCACAGCTCGTGACCTTTGGGGACATCCGATCCCCCTACGCTGTCATGGCGTTCAAAAGCACTACGTCTCGCACGTGGGTGGTGGCGGAGCGTTACCATGTGTGAATGATCTGCCGGTTCTAGAGCGCAATGACCCTCCCAACCCACCGGTAAATCTAGGAACATGTAGGAGCCACACAGCCAATTGACTCCTAGCTGGCCATATGTTCTCAATGCATCAGGGGCCTGGAAATAGGGCACACAAGTCTTATTACCTACAGACTTGGTGATGTCCAATTTGCATACAGTCAATGGCGGGACCATTTGCCAATTCAGGGTCTCGTTCAACAGAGTGGGTGTTAATGCGGAGGGTAGCGCGTGTAGGAAGATGGTGCTGGCGTCGACGGGTTTCGGGACAACCTACGGGTTGTGGGCGGAAATTGGCATACGTGTGCATACATAACAGTTTTTGTGGTTCTCAGATTTAGTTACATATTTAGCATAGCAATACCAAAGGTTCAAATCAAAGGACGAATTGTAAACCACATCATAGTCTTTCATGGCATCATCGATGAGCATACGGTTTCCGTGCGAAACCTTTCATTGTTGTGGTCCCTTAGTCGCTGTCGGCGACCCGCAGAGGACCAGTAGGACAAAACAAACCCATCCCTTTAGTTCACCCATAGCTGGAGTATAAAGTCTCAGTTGGTTTCTTCTTTCTTCAGCAGGCAAAGGTTTTGATACCGCCCGCCCTCCAGCCTATTCGGGGTGTGGGAATGGAATGATCTTTTTACAGTGACTTTGGTGAACCCACGTGGATCGTTCAGCAATCTTTACAGCTGTGGGCGTGGTGATGAGCACGGTGTACGGCCCCTCCCACTTTGGTGATGACCAGCACTTCCTCTTTATCACTTTCATCAGCACTTGGTCATCTGGCTGGAGTCTCCCCACCTGGGGAGACAGAGGGGGAGAGATAGGCAGATTACATGCACTTTGAACAGTCCTATCTCTAAACACTTTGCACACCCACAAAAGGGCTCCTGGATCATCACTTTTCTCTGCCCAGGGGACCCCTTCCCACAAAGGTAAAATAAACGGCCTGCCATGAACTACTTCAAAAGGTGTCAGTCCTGTCGTGTTTGGTGTAATTCTCATGTACACCTCTACTAGGAGAAGACACCCTGGCCATGGCTTTCCTGTCTGATCCATAATTTTCTTTAGCCTGTTTTTTACTGTGCCGTTAGTCCTCTCGACCAATCCGGCACTCTGGGGGTGGTAGGAACAGTGTCTCTTCAGTTCTAGGCCTAGGTGTTGTCCTAGCAATGCTACTGTTACTGTCTCATTTACAAAATGTGGGCCATTATCCCTCCAAATTTTGAGAAGGAATCTACCAGGACTAAACAGTACTTGTAAGTACCACTTCGGTTTAGCTCTATGAAATCCATCTGCAGGATCTCGAACGGATGTGACCCTTGTGGGCATTTCCCTGTCTTTGGTCTTACATTTCCCTGCGGGTTAATTTTTTAAGTAAGAATTTAATCCCTTGAAGGTGTGAAACACCTTCTGTACTGTACTCTTCCCCCGCTGTTGGGACATGGCCCTTCGCCATGGCCCAAACCCAGCTACCATATGATACAAATTTTTAGGCAAGCAGGGCTTGTCATCTTTCTGATATAGGCCATCAATACAAGTGGCACCATCTGATAGCCAAACACCTTTCTTGGTTTGGGAGAGTTGTCTTGCATGTTTTTCAGTACTTCTGTAGGCATCGGATTCTGTGGTTCCTCTTGAACCGCTAAGAGCTCTGATCTTACAGCTGCTCCCTTAGCTTTCTCATCTGCTTTTGCATTACCTAAACTGACTGGATCTTTGTCGCTTAGCACGTGCTGCACACTTGCAAGTAGCTAATCTGTGTGGTAATTGAATAGCCTGAAGTAACTTCACTTGCAAGTCTGCAAATTCAACTGTCTTTCTCTGACTTTCTGCATGCTCTGGCACCTCAGCTCTGAGAGTGCACGTTCCTGTTCCACAGAAGGAGAGGAGCAGAGAGGGGAGGGGCTCGGGGGCGCGCTCGGCTCTGTCTGACTAGGCTGCTATCTCAGTGTATGTCTGTGACCTCCACTGTGTTTCTCTCTGACTTTATTCTACTGAGGCCAAAAATCTTTCCCTAAAATCCACAGTCTGTTCAAATGTTGGTGATGACATTAGCTCTTCTTTTAGGTGAGGAAAAGCTTTTCTTTCCCCCACATTGTTCCATCTCATTTTGTTGATCAAGGCCCTAGGCGTGTCAGATAAGGTCTTGTAGCTCCTGAGTTTTTAGTGTGTCTAATGTCTAGTGTGGGGGCTCTGGACTGTACTGCTTGTTTCTGTTAAGCCAAACTCAGGAATTCGTTGCGAAGTAGAGACCTTGTTGAAACAAAACAAACAAAAATGACAAGAACTGAACTTCTACACTTCTTCAACTTCTAACTTCTAACTTCACAACAAACAGAGTCACAGAGTGACCCCACAGTTCCGTGCGCATAACACATGACTGCTCCCTATCTCCCGTTTGCCCCAACAGAAACCAGACCATGTTTGGAAAACACTCTAATCTTAAACAACACACTTCATCCTTCTGTTTCTGTTTTTCAGGCTTCTAGGGGCCAGAGCTGTCCCTGTGCACCCGCCTAGTGCGTCAAAAAAAAAAAAAAAAATCAAAACACATACAAAAAAAAACTAAAACAAAAAATGACTGTAGCTGTCATTCAATCTTAGAAGCTAGAAATTTATCTCGTCTGTAGATTGGTTCAGGCATTAACCTACAGTTTGGGCAAGCTGACCGTTGCATATCTCTCAAGGCGCCAGCTTTTTGTTGCCTATTTGCTCACAGTGATAAATTGCAAAGCCATAACAATACTAGCTGTCTCTAGACGCCGGAGGCTCTATTCAAGGATCTATCTTTAGGAAGCTCACGTTTCAGAGGCACCTACAATGTAGATCCACTTAATATATGAACAATTAACTAAAAGAAAATCTTGTCTATGTGATTGTCTTATTACAGGCCTCAGTTACCTGTCTTATATCTTGAATCAAGCGCCAATGAACCTTATCAGCCTTTTTTACTGGGAAAATTGGTGTATCACATGGCTAGTCGGGACACTCTCTGATTAGTCCTGCTTCTACTAACTCTCTAATTACAGGAATGTCTCTCTCTGCCTCGGGTTTGAGTGGACATTGTCTCACCCTGGGCTGCCAGTCTGGCCTTGTTTTTGTTTCTGGGCAGCTTTTATCAGGCCTACATAGGCAGGCCCTTTAGTCCATAAGCATTAAAGGACCCCTGCTGGGTCCTGTACATCTCTCTCACTCAGACATATGGATGTAAATCATTGGTCAGTTTTGCATAGGTTGGGTGTGATAAGCACCCCCCACCCCTGTTGATATCTGTACGTTTCACTGGAGGGGCTGTATGCCAACCCTGGGTCATCAACTGGCCCTTAATCATCTGCTCTTTGAACTTTGAGTGCCACTTCTCCCAAATCTTTCCATCTCATATGTGTTTGCTAGTGAAACGTGTGGCACTTGACTGGAGCAATCTTTTTTTATTTTGGCACTAACACAATAGTTGTCTTTTTCAGAATTTTGACATGGCATTTTAAACTACTTCAACAATGTTTTTTACAAATCTAGCGGCTGTTAACGTAATTGTACCTTAATCAAAAAACAAATTCATATCTACACATATACAACCTCAGGTTTCCTCTGAATGTTCAGCTGTTTGTCTGTATTTGTGACCAGGTTGCTCATGCTCCCTCCATGACTAAGCACCTCAACCTTTTGACTTGTTAAAAAACATACTGGAAATAAAATAATTGAATTCGAATTCCCATTGAAAATTAAAAAAAACAAAAAATAAACTTAGTCTTCCCATAACAGTGGCAATCCATGTACTCTGGCTCATTCTTCTTGAGCAATTTCAAATATGTATATATATGCATACATATATCTCCATATATATATACATATACATACACATACACACGTACATGCACGTACCCTTTTTCCTTATTTTTCTTAAATCTAACAATTTTGGAATTGGTATCAATCAACTGTTTTATATTCTTCCATTACTTTTTCCTTTTAAATCTAACAATTTTGGAATTGGTATCAACCAACTGTTTAATATTCTTCCTTACTTTTTCCTATTTTCTTTCACTAGCTCTCTGACTCATTGTTTTTTTCTTTTCTTTTACCAATAAGTCCATCTGTAATCTATAGGGATCTGGTCCCAACTTAGTAATTAATGTATGTGCTTCGTCAGACACCCTCATACAATTGTGATTGTAATCATGTATACATGCATTACTCCTCATAGAATTTGTTAAGAAATTTTAACACTACTCATGTTTCAAGAGGTTCTGCGTTCAGAAATTTTAACACATTGCCTCTTCCATGTGTGTAGTCTGTCTCTAAGACACAATACACACTACTTCTCACCAAACCCACTGTTTGGCTACACTTTACTCTTCAACAACACGTAGCATAATTAACCCCACTGGATCACTCCAATTTTTATCAGTCAGACCATGGAAACATCATTGCCTTAATTTAGATGTCACCAATGTGCAGATTCGATTCCCAACAGGTTCTGCTCACCTTTATTTAGGGGCCCCAGGCTCCGTTGTTTCCTGTTCTGACTGTTCCCATCCAATTTTCCAATCAATCCAACCCAATGTTCAATCCAATTTTTAGTGAATCCCCCATTTTCAGATTTGATTTATGCTTGGTTTTCGTTATATTCCAAATAAAAAGGCGCAAACAGAGAACAAGGGAAAAAAGTTGTCTCTGTAGTTTCCCTTATCTGTCTCTGTCTCTCTCTCTTGCCTGCCTGCTCTCTCCACATTCCTGCAGTACACAGCTCTCCTGTATCCCCCGTCTCTTTTTCTCCCAAATGGCAACTCTCTCCTCCACCTGCAATCGCTGTAATAAACTAGTAACAGACGTCATTCTAATTTTACAATCAAAGCCGTATTTCTTTGCCCAATCTTTCACAAATTCCACACTTCCTGGGAAGGTTTTTTCCATGAATTTTACATCTTTAGCTAGGTACAGCGGTACTTTGGTTTTTACCCATCTGTCCTGCTCTATTTCTCAAATCACACATCACAATAAAACACTGCGACAATAAAACTTCACAAATCAAAATAAACCGCTGTGCTCTACACCAACCTGTGTCCCTGTCCTAAGCAAAGTCTCACAAAGAACCACAAGTTATCACAATAAACCGCTGTGCAGCAACACTCTTATTGTCTCACAACCAAACCAGCAAACAAACAAACAAATTGTTACAAACAATACACTAACTCGCTACGGGAAAAACACCCAGCGCTTCTGACCAGCGTCAGGAAACAAACACTAACTCGCTACGGGAAAAACACCCAGCGCTTCTGACCAGCGTCAGGAAACAAACACAAACCCGCTACGGGAAAAACACCCAGCGCTTCTGACCAGCGTCAGGAAACAAACACAAACCCGCTACGGGAAAAACACCCAGCGCTTCCGACGGACACCCGCTGTGTAAACACACACACGGTGTGTCGGGAAACAAACACAAATCCGCTACCTACTATGAGTCAACACACATAGCGTAATAGTGAAACACAACATAGAACACAAAACACATAGCAAACAGTGCACTGCTACAATACACAAACAAACAAACACTGCCTCGCTGTGAACACACAGCGCTTCCGACTGACGGCACCGCTGTGCAAACACACACCACGGCGTGTCGGGAAACAAAAAGCCGGTGATCACCCCTGCCGAACTCCCGAACCCAATCAGGATGGCTTCTAGACACCCCTGGTTTCCCCGCACGGGGAATCCTGTCGCTTTGGACGTCCCGGAACTTGTCAGAACCAACTGATAGCTCCCTCGGAACTTGTCAGAACTAGCTGATAGCTCCCTGTTTAAACTAGCTATGTCCCAGACGGAAAGTATTAACCACAACAACCCGGCTTCGAGTCCGCACCTGCTCCCAGCATCCACAACAAATCACTCAATAAAGTCCCAGACCGTAAGACACACAGCCGTTACGTCAAGCGTTTGTATATGTACACACAGGTAAACAGAGTAACAGACCCAATATAGTCCCAGACAGCGGGGCTACTATAATCACTACTTTCAGATTTGTCACATCCTCAGTACAAACCCTAACTAGCAAAAACTCCGTGCACCTCTTTTTTACATGAGAAACTCAGAACTGCCACACTCACCGTCTCTGTCCGCTGCTTCGACCATGGGGAGTCGTCACTAAGGGAATGCAGGGCAGCACCGGACCAACCTATGGCCCCGTCCCACGAAGAGGTGGACGGCTGTTAACAGATCATCTGGCCTTGATCGGGCGCGGTCCTGGACTCCTCAGCTGTTGACTCCCGGGTTTCGGCACCAGAAAATGTCAGGTTCAGGACACTTTATCTTACTAAATAACCATGGTCAAGCAAAGAAACGAGACGCAGACGGCAAAATGTGTAGTTAAAAAGCTTTTGCAAAAGGAGAGATCCGTGACAGCAACCTGCCTGAGCATTGCTTCCACGGAACTCTGGCAACTAGAAACTAAAAGCAAAGTCTTTTTATTGAAGCATACACACACAAAGATTTACAGTTGTTGAGTCTAAGGCATCTGGTGTTTGGTTCATGCCTACACAGAAAAAGGAGGACAGAGTGCAGATTGCCGGGGCAACCTGACCCTCTGCCTGACCTCGAAATTAAGACTATCTAAAGGATTTACAACAGAGTAGACTTTACAGCTTTAAGGAAAACATAGTTGGTTAAATGTGCATATAAGATCATAAAACATAAAGCATACATGAATATACGTGAAGCAAGCTATGGATATATGATAAGCATGAAAGCAGTGATTATGATATGAATATGAATGTATAAATTTAAGCATGCAAGATATAATATTCTAAGACACTACTACAGAGAATTGTCTAATAAGTCCCTTATAAAAACAAATTTCTCTGTCACATAGCTACCTTCCAAGCAGTTGACCTGGGTTTGATTCCCAGCCATCGCAGTACTTTTCATTGTGTGGTTACTTGCTTTATTTGTGAAGATTAGCCAGAAAGGTTACTCGCCCAACCTGATTTGATAAAATATTATATCTCTGTTATGGTACAAATAAGGGAGCATATCAATCAATCAAGCTGCCTCCACGAGGAACCACAGACACAGGCAGTGCACTATGATTTGCACTTTGCCCGTATCTGGTAACTACTACTAACCAATTGAAAAGTTTATCAACAGAGCAGAAAGCAGCAGAAAGGCAACAGGTGTGTTACTTTTCGACTATGATTTATACCATAGCAGTGCAATCATTTTGCCCAGGTTTGATTTCCAGCCACCGCAGTTGCATTTACAGGTTTTGAAGCCATATACAATATTAACATTACATGTTTTACCCAGTTTTCTTCTTCTATTTTGTAATATTTAAATTTATTTGCGGTGAGTCATCCCAAAAAGATTAATAAAGATAAGTCTTAGTCTATCTCGGAGAAAAGTAAAAAAAAATCTGAAAATCTTCAGGGAATGTTGTTCAGTGGTAGAGCGCATGTGACACAAACTAAGCGGTATGCTGTCTCTTTTCTGCCTCAGACTATCAGACAGCACAACAAGCACTTTAAATGTAGTATATTTATAGTATTACGCTCTAGTTGTTATGGGTGTTAAGGCAGGTATGAGCACTGTAGTTTGCATTTTCATGGATGAAATAAACTTGAATAAACTTGGCAACTATCTTTTATTTGAGCATCCTGATTACTCACACATTGATTATTCACATGTAACACTTGTCATTGGCTGGTGTTTTTTTGTGAGTGCAGATATAAACATCAGTAAGGAGTCTACCAAGTTTCCTCTTTTCTTTTTCCTTCTTTTCATTTTAGTTTGGAAAGCGGCACACCAAGTCAGTTTCACCGCAATGGTTTGGACTGCATCGACTTGGGTGTTCTGCTGCTCTCGATCAGAAGGCTGTACTCACTCTGGTTTCTCTTCATAATGCACAAGTCTTTCACCTATTACTAAAGACTTCCTTGAAGGGGAACGCCAATGAGTTGGAACCTGGGCAAAATGCTTGCACTGCTATGGTATAAATGATAGTCGAAAAGTAACACACCTGTTGCCTTTCTGCTGGAAAACACAACGTTCACTGCAAACCTTGTAACACAGACTGAAAATAAATGCTAAGAGATACATTGGTGGTAACAGGTGGCTTCCAGTACCTATGAGATAACACAATATCTTTCGTGAATAATCTGCGATTTTGGTACATTGTGACAAGTCATTGGTTTGCTACCACTCCTAAAGAAAGCTATACGAAGCTATACGAAGGAGACAGGATATTACTCCTCGCTTTCAAAAGGTATAGTGTTATGTTTGGCAATGATACTCAATACAGGAAACATGACGATGAATAACATTTTTATTTATTCTTCAAGTTTGTCTTTTAAAGTATTGTTAATGGCCACAAGTGAACAGTTTCTTTCTGCCATTGACCGACATATTTTAGCTTGTTTTTCCAGCCCCTCGATCTGCTGTCAGGAGACAGACCGACACACGACAGACCGGACACACGGGCTCTCCCTCAAAGCTGTGGCATGGCTCTGACTCACAAAAAAAAACACGAGTAAACTTTAAAAACACTGCAAAAAATTTGCTACTGTGTGTTTATTTAAATATGGGTACACCTACATGTAGGGCTACGAGATTGCTATATTACTATTAGGAGTATACATATGTCAAGGATATATAAATTAAATAAACTTCAGCTGGAGTCCGATTTAATACGGCAACATGTTCACTGCATCAGTGTTCTCTTTCTATTCCACATCCTAATACCAGTTTTTAGGCTGCCAAATAGGACACACGTTACTGCAAATTAAACTGAGATGTCAGGGTTTCAATCTCCACCTTCTTAGCTGGATTACGTCTGGCCATGTCGTAAATAGTAGGGGCAAGGCCTCAAAACCGAGAATATATTGGGGCGTGATATTTTAATTACGATCGTTTCTAGCCGCTGCATTTATCAATGTTCCTGTAATTATTATCATTTTTTAAATTTTAATTTAATTTTTAATATACTTTTCTGTTCCCTGTATCTATCTTTTATTGTCTGTAAAGCGACCTTGAGTGCTTAGATAGGCGCTGTTAAATAAAATGTATTATTATTATTATTATTATTATTAATGTACAATCATTATTACGCTCTGATTGCATATATGATTCCTATGCATTGTGTATGGTAGCCTTTACAATGTTATTTATTTCTTTTATTACCACACACACAGCCATAACAGAGCTACCCACGCCCATGTTCATACTGATGCTTAATTGTATTGAAGCATCATCAGAAAGAAGTTGTCTCCATCTGTGTTTTAACAGACACACCTGGGCCAAAGTTGGAAACCAGAATCAGCTTTAAATCCTAATCTAGTCATCACTATGTTTAAAATAATTTCACTGGAGTACCAATACAAAATTTAATCTAATAGGAAAAAACATCAGAAAGAAAACAATAAAACATCAGACAGATGCAGTCTCTGTGGCGCAATAGGTCAGCGCAGTCAGCTGTTAACCGACTCGTTGTTCCCCCAGGGACTTTTTTGTTGTTACAGCTTCTACATATACATACACTGAGTCAGCTTCCCCAATTTCTGAATAACAGGAAAATAGCCTGATAAGCATACATGTGAAGCTCAATCTCAAAAAGCCATAAAGCAAATGCTTGTGGCTTAAAGATCGAGCTCCCGCTCATAAAACATTAGACAGGCGCAGTCTCTGTGGCGCAATAGCTGAGAAGCCCCTGACTGCAGACCTGCAGACACGTTTAACCCCGCCCCTCAACGTTTAACCCCGCCCACTCTCCAGCATTTGACCCTGTCATTTCATCGTAATATCAGAGTGAATTCAGCGGTATGCACCCACGCTTCGGGCAGCCCTTTTCAAACAATAAATAGTGGGAGTAAGTGTGACTTTTATAGTTCTTTAGTTTTCAAAAACAATTTAAAAAAGCTGGTTATGTCTATTTTAATGTTTCTGCACAAGTTGAGCAGGCTGAGGTTTGGAGTGGATGGCTAGCTCCCTTCTTTAACTGTCTATGCTAGCTCCAAGTAATCTGAAAGTGTGGAAATTATTTCCATTGAAGGACAATGTTACAGTCGTGTGCATGGACGGTCTCTGAATCATCTGCAACCAGGAGATGAAGGAGAGCTCAGATCCATAACACCTAGCACATCTCTGTCTCTGCAACCCCAGGACTAGCGTTGTTAGCGCGACCAGTGCAGGTGCTAGTGCCACGACTCGCGTGTGGATGATAGCCTGTGGATCTGTCTTCAGTGTAGATCTGTCTTCGGTGTAGATCTGTCTTCAGTGAATGAGCCCGCAACTCAACCAGTGGTCTTCTGTTTTAGCGAGTTTTATTGTGTAGGACCGCCATAGGTTAACAGTAAGGTTTGAGAAGGCGATCTGTCTGTAATATATTATGTCCTTATATGAGATATTAAAATAATCGATTCATAACGCTACAGAGCTGCAGGCGCGTTTCTATATCAGCTGTTACTGTGGACAGTGGAGTTTTTTCCCTCGTGGTTTTCTCGTGTTATGGCCAATGATGCTTTAGGGCTTGTTAATGTGATTTATTTCCTTTTGTTAAACATGTTTATAACATGCATTATTACACTAAAGTAACAGCTTGTCTCGGTAGGAAATAACTTCAGTTTTGTTTTACATGGCAGACGTTATCGTTGATTCAAACTGTGGGGCAGTGTGGTTGAAAACTTAAAACAATTAAACAGAATTGTGAAATATTCTGTCTCATGTTATGAGCAGAACTAAACTATGTTTTAGGGAACAAATGAGGAGATGGTGGTGCAAAGTTCTCCTGGAAAACCTTCCTATGATGTAAGTGTCTATACAATTATTAAGGCTTCACTTTATATTTTAACATCAATTGTCTCAATGATAATTATGTTACATGTGTTATATAATGAATGGATATCATTGACTCACATACTGTAGCTCTAAAGAGGAGATGGCCAAAAGATCAGGTGAACATCAATATTTCATTAACATTTTTACTGTTTGCCTGCTTGTTTTAATTTAATGCTAGTTTGTTGTTCAATATTTGTTGTTAAATTTAAAAAAAAACAGTATGATGGAAATGAAAAGGATGACTTCCTAATTACCTTTCAATACCAAGAGGACTTGCAAATCTTTTTCAAACATTGTATTGATGAACAAAATTTAAAAATAAATGCCATGTTCCTTGAGAGGTAATGAGACACAGACCAGTATGATTGTTATATCATTATTGTCATAACACCCATACACTCTACAAGAAGGGCCAGAGTCGCCTCCATCTGCTGAGGAGACTCAGGTCCTTTGGAGTGTGCAGGACTCTCCTCAGGACTTTCTATGACTCTGTGGTGGCCTCTGCCATCCTTTATGCTGTGGTCTGCTGGAGGGGGGGACAGCTCGGACCGGGACAGGAGCAGACTCAATAGACTGATCAGGAGAGTGAGCCTTGTCCTGGACTGTCCTCTGGACCCCATAGAGAAAGTAGGGGAGAGAAGGATGTTAGCTAAGCTGACATCCATCATGGACAACACCTCTCACCCCCTACACGACACTGGGGGGTCCCTGAGCAGCTCCTTCAGCAGCAGACTGATACACTGATATACATTTAAATTTACTCCACATACTCTCTGTATATCTTTATTATCTGTATTTATATTTTTACATTACAAGTACTTACATTTTCAATACTATTTATGGTCACAGGTAAATATAATTTATATTATGGTTACCTACTTTTTCTTTATTACTTTAATTACATATTCAATTTAATTTTAACGTCACTCACTTACACTGCAATATTGTTTCTTGTACTATGGCAACCGCACTTTACAAAACCTTTATTTGACGCCACTTTACTTTCAGTCTAACTTCTGCTCATTGGCTGTTGTTTGCCTGTTTTTCTTGTGTGTTTACTTGTGTGTTTGTTTGTTTTGCTTTTTTGCTGCTGTAACAAGGAAATGTCCCCGCTGTGGGATGAATAAAGTATCTAATCTAATCTAATTATTGTTGTTATTATGGTTGTATATTAGAGTGCGGATCGGGCCGGATTTTTCTGTCCGAGCCCGGCCCGCGTCCGACAGAGCAGTAACCGAACCCGACCCGAGCCCGACAGGCATTAAGATATTTCTGTCCGAGCCCGACAGTTAAAATCGCATTTGTTTCTCATACTAATGACACATGTATGTTTGTTTGTGTGGAAAGCCGCTTTTATTAAGCAATTGTAGGAAGGCATTGGGAAATGTCAACAGATGAGCGCATCAATGCACAGCTGACTTTCCTTCGTTTTCAATAGTTTTAAAATCTCCTGCGGCCAACTTCTTTTTAACATCTTCCATCGTTGCGCTGCCACATGGAGCTTAATACGCACGTCTTTTGTTGTCACAGCACACAGGAAGACGGATGTTAGGGTAATATTTGACATTTATTTTAATCCAAAAACGAACATTTGCATCAGGTGAAACAGGCCCATTGGTTACCTACATAATAAGCTGTTTTAAATTCAAAATGTTCAATGCCTTATTGCGCTGATGTGACCGAGCCCGACCCGAACCCGGGCATCCTTTCTAAAAATCTGTCCCGAACCCGGCCCGACCTCGGGATCGGGTCGGGTATCCATCCTCTATTGTATATATATGTTATTAAACTTATTTTCAGATTTTCATTGATAAATACACATTCAAATATTCCAATATTTTCATAATTTAATGCATTATTGGTGTAATTTAATGTTTTGTGAAATGTGATTATATTTTATTTCATAATTCGTAAAACCAAAGATTAAGTTCATTATTTTAAATCGCTGCATTTCGCCACATCTATTAGGGTTTCTTGTCCCTCTTCGCACACTGTATTAAATGAGTTGGGTAGTGGACGGTTGGAGACGGTTTGACCGCGCCCCCTCAACGTCTAACCCCGCCCCTCAATGTTTAACCCCGCCCACATTGAGGTCTGCAGGTCTGCAGTCAGGGCTACATGAACTACAGTGCTCATACCCACCTTAACACCCATAACAACTGGAGCGTAATACAATAAATATACTACATTTAAAGTGCTTGTTGTGCTGTCTGATAGTCTGAGGCAGAAAAGAGACAGCATACCGCTTAGTTTGTGTCACATACGCTCTACCACTGAACAACATCCCCTGAATATTTTTAGATTTTTTTTACTTTTTTCCGAGATAGACTTAGACTTATCTTTATTAATCCTTTTGGGATGACTCACCGCAAAGAAATTGACATATTACGGAATAAAAGAAGAAAACTGGGTAAAACATGTAATGTTAATGTTGTATATGGCTTTAAAACCTGTAAATGTAACTGCGGTGGCTGGACATCAAACCTTGGGAACACTGCTACGATATAAATGATAGACAAAAAGTAACACACCTGTTGCCTTTCTGCTGCTTTCTGCTCTGTTGATAAACTTTTCAATTGGTTAGTAGTAGTTACCAGACACGGGCAAAGTGCAAATCATAGTGCACTGCCTGTGTCTGTGGTTCCTCGTGGAGGCAGCTTGATTGATTGATATGCTCCCTTATTTGTACCATAACTGAGATCTAATATTTTATCAAATCAGGTTGGGCGAGTAACCTTTCTGGCTAATCTTCACAAATAAAGCAAGTAACCGCACAATGAAAAGTACTGCGATGGCTGGGAATCAAACCCAGGTCAACTGCTTGGAAGGCAGCTATGCTCACCACTATACCACCATCACTGGACAGCACAATATTCACTGAAATCTTGTAACACATCTGGGCATTGAGACTCAAAATGTGCTCTACCACTGAGCTACAGCCCCTGAACATTTTCAGATTTTTTAGACTTTTTTGTGAGATCACTGAATAAGAGAAGAAACCTGGGTGGAATATGTAATGTTAATGTTGTATATGGTTTCAAAACCTGGTGGTGGCTGGAAATCAAACCATGGCAAAATGCTTGCACTGCTATTGTATAAATCAAAGTTAAAAAGTAACATCACTCAAAGAAAGCCACTGCGATGGCTTGGAATCCAACACCGGTCAACTGCTTGGAAGGTAGCTATGCTGACAACTATACCACCATCACTGCTCCCTGCAACACATCTGGTCATTGAGACTGATTTTTGCAAAATAACCATAATCACAAGTTGATTGCCTTTTAATTCTTTTCTCTTTCAGAATAAGAGCTTTTGCAGCTCTTCTACACTTAGATACACTTATTGGAGATGCCGGGGTTTGAACCCGGGGCCTCATACATGCAAAGCATGTGCTCTACCACTAAGCTACATCCCCTGAACGTTTTTAGATTTCTTTTTTTACTTTTTCGGAGATCATTGAATAAGAGAAGAAACCTGGGTGAAATATGTAATATTTATGTTTTATATGGTTTCAAAACATGGCAGGGGCTGGAAATTGAACCTTGGCAAAATGCTTGCACTGCCATGGTACAAATCTAGTCAAAAAGTAACACATCTGTTGCATTTCTGCTGGACAATACAACACTCACTGCAAGTCTTGTAACACATCTGGGTCCGGGTGACAGGCGGAGGCGGTCATCCAAAAGTTTCTGGAGTATAGTGGTTTTTGCTTTGGAACAAGTTGCACTATTTGAAATATGCCTTTGAGATACAAGAACTTCTTCACTTGGGACAGCAACTGACTCCCAACCTGATGGGAGCAATCCAAGGTTGTGGTTTCATTAAAGCTCCAGAACTGTATGTATTTCTCCTGAACTGGTGAGTTTGGATCACATGAAGCCCTTAGGCCTCCTAAGCCAGGGATTGTGGGTTTGAGACCAATCTGGGGTGAATTTCAGCAGAGTGGTGCTTTGAAAGTGTGCTGGGCCCATAACCAAGAGGTCAATGGATTGAAACCATCCTCTGCTTACTGTCTTTGGCTGCTGACACAATGTTTGGTTTCCACGGTGAGATGAAAAGGAAAAAACTGCTGGAAAAGTTGTCGACAGTGCCATAAAAAAGTAATGTTCTTGAGGCAAATCCTGTTCTGAGTTTACTGTCCATTTTGACAAATCCACATCCACTACCCTTTCAGGAACCTATAGTAATGCTGACTTTCCAGTGATGTGATTGATAAGTGGTTGGGCTGTATACAGGTTTTGATCATATCCATCCGTTGCATGGACGGGACTTTAATACCCCGGTTCCACCGCCTGATCCCTGTCTTGTCTTTGTCGTTCGATGACTATTTGGGCTCACAACTAAACACACCCGAAGCATCTCAGCCAAAAATCTGTTTGCAGGAGAGCGCCTTGTTATCTTTTAGCTTGGAAAAAGTCTTTAGCTTATGACAAGATAAACAAATTGCACCATTGTGCTACTCATTAGTGTGCTCACTTCAGTTATGTATTGAAGCACATCCTAAGAGCTAATGGCCCTTATTTATCAACGTAGAAACCAGCACAGATATGAGTGCAGAAATCCTCTTACAACAGGCTTCACGTGAGATTCATGAAACGTTCGAATCACACCAATCAGAGCGTAAGAATGATCGTACATTGATAAATGCAGTGGCTGGAAACGATCATAATTAAAATATCACGCCCCAATATATTTTTGATACTATTTACGACATGGCCAGACGTAATCCGGCCAATAAGCTGCACTTTTCAGAGGTGGAGATTGAAATTGTTATTATTTAATCTGCTATAGATAGAGGGTATTGTTCAGTTTTGTCAAAACTAACATAGGGTTCAGTCAGATCTCTGAGGGTCTAATTGAGAATTAAGAAAAGGTTTACTGCAACAGCATGATGAGGATGATAAGACAAAGACAAATTCAAACAAACATAATAACACTGCAGCTGACAGCGGACTGGATCCATGCTTCCCCATGATGGAGTCACGTGAAACCAGTCTTGAAAATTCCTAAATCACACAGTTTTATCCCCTGCACCTTGGGGCGGTTCCTTTTTACCTGGCACAGTCAAATCTATTCTCATTGGTCCGCCGTCGTCATGACAGCATGCCGAGGGCATCTTCGCAGTCCAATGAGAATAAACAAGCCGCTAAACTCTGCCCCTTTGGGGGTCGCTTTTGGTTGCAGTGCAAAAGGTTCTGTTGTTTAAATGTGAAACTCTAACATCAACAGGTTAATTAGCATTGTATTGTCTTAGCCCAGACTAAGACCCCAGGGGGCAGGAGACAGAAGGCCACCTTTTGTTGCGTAGCAGGAAACTCCTTTGCATATGTTAAATGCCAGACTTGACCAGATCAATTCTTTACAGTCAGAGAAATAGAGGGGGAAGGTGGGGAGCAAATGTCCATCTTGACTTCTTCATAGACAAAATGCATATTAATCCCATCATGGCTGCATCACACATAGTTTATACCTTTTTTATAACTCAACAGTATAGAAAGAAGGAGAAAGGGAAGAAAAGAAAGACAAACCATGTAAATGTGTGTAGGTATGTAGGTATGCATCTGTGTCTATGATGTGTAAATAAGTGAAGCAGAAGATTTTGTATTTACTAAAAGATAAAAGTAGAGAAAGAGGGTAGGACCTGATAAGTTGTTTATGAACTTCTTCCTACTCCTTTTTGAACATGGGAATTTTTTTGTTTGAATGACTCAATTTTGGAAGATTGTGCTGAGAAGTAGATGGCCTTATTTTGCCGGAGTCATGACAGTACCTCCCCTCCGACGAATGCCACCGGGCGGACAGCCAGGAGCACCAGGATGGAGCCTATAGAAGTCCTGGAGTAGGTCCGCATCTAGGATCTGACGCCAAGGTATCCAGCACCTCTCCTTAGGACCGTCACCCTCCCAGTCCACGAGGTACTGGAAGCCCCGCCCATGACGTCTAGAGTCCATGATGCGGAGAACTGTGTAGACCATGAAATGGGAAAATTTTTTATTTTTCTTCTCTAAGAAATTTCTTAATTTCGCAAGACCTTGTCACACTGTTACTGCATTAACTCTGTGAAAACTGTCTTCCCACTTGGTTATTCTCTGCAGGTAATAACCAAATCTCAAATCTCACCGAATTCTAAACCTTGACTCAGTTGCACAGCTGTCTTTATTTTGTTTTTTTATTCCAAAACAATTCCTCTCCTGCTGTAAAGAAACTTCGACAACCTTCTCTATTCTGTCAGGGCTTAACTCTGTCTAACCCCCCCCTCTTTTTTTGTCTCTTGTTATGTCTCGGCGCCAGCCTTGGCCAGAAGTATTATGCTTTTGGGTCGCCCGTCCATCTCTACATACGTACGCACTTCCCATTCTTGTGAACGTAATAACACGGGAGGGAGGAAGGAATTTCTTCAAATTTTGTAAAACCTTTCACTTAAACTTGCAGATCAATTGATGAGATTTTGGAGGTCAAAGTTTTAAGGTGACTGTATCCTCATGTCTGTCCATCTGATTCTTGTGAATGCAATATCTCTGAACGCCTAGAGGGAATCACTTTAAATATGGCATACACAACCACTTAGAATCATGGCTGAAATGATTTAGATTTTGCATTTTCAGAAGAGCACCTTGTTTTCTTTTAGCTAATACTTGATTTGCTTTTTATTAAAAAATAAAGAAGCCTTAATGGTTAATTCTTTACAGTATTAATGTCAAGGGTAGTAGGTAACTTAAACATTCTACATATTATTATTTTTCAGCACAACTGGAAACCAACGAAGTAGAAGCTGAGGCAGCTATTCAAAAACTTGAAGATGTTCAATTGCCCTTGAACGGACCCAAACAACTAAAAATCAGCCTGACGCTGGGCGACCAGCCGGCCAACCAGACGTCGGCCAACCTGACGCTGGGCAACCAGCCTGCCAACCAGACGTCCGCCAACCAGACGCTGGGCGACCAGCCCACCAACAAGACGTCCGCCAACCTGACGCTGGGCGACCAGCCCGCCAACCAGACGTCCGCCAACCAGACGCTGGGCAACCAGCCGGCCAACCAGACGTCCGCCAACCAGACGCTGGCCGACCAGCCGGCCAACCAGACGTCGGCCAACCAGACGTCTGTTCCCTCCGCCAACCTGACGTCCGTTCCCTTGTCAACCTGATGCTGCTTTGACATGTTTCTGAATGTACCTACTTATGTCTGTGCTGATATTAAACTAAACAGATTTTACCGTACTTCTCTAATTAAATTCTAAGCTATGAATGATTTCATCTGCCAGAAAGCACAATGGTTTCCCTTTGCCATTACTTGATGCATTCCTCCAAACTAAAACAATTGCACGAAAAGGGATCACTTTGGAATCAACACTGTTGCTGTTAAGATTAAATACAACAGTCAGCATGGCAGTACCCACTAGTAGGCTTGAGTCTATCAGTTTAAAACTTGTTGTCCTTTTGTCTTAGGGTCAAATTTGGCTTATGTTAAGTTTCTTTATCAGAAATGAGTTTCTATTAACCAAAAATAGCATGGGTGGTGTAATGGGAAAATTACATAGACAATGATTTTCTTTCAGTAATTGTTCATTTATTAAGTGAGTATTAATTATAAGTAAATCATTCAAATAGGCCTCTGAAACATGTGTCATTCCTAAAGATATCTCCTAAAGAAAGTCCTTCAGTGTTGAAGACAACTGAGCATGTTATGACTGCAATTCTCCACTGTTAAGCAAATGGTAACAAAACACAGGCGCCTCCAGGGATATGCAAAGGTCAGCTTGCCCGAACCTAAGGTTGGAGTCTGAACCAATCTATAGACGAGATGAATCTCTGACTTCTAAGATCGAATGACAACTACAGTCATTTTTTGACGCACTAGACAGATGTATAGGGACAGCTCTGGCTCCTACAAGTCTGAAGAAGAAGATGAAGTTTTGTTTAAGATTAGAGTTTGTTTTCCAAACATGGTCTGGTTTCTGCTGGGGGGCAAACGGGATATAAGGAACTGTCATATGTTACGCGAGGCACAGAACTGTTGTTGCTTTGTAACTCTGTTACATCATGTCATTGTGGTCCAATGGGGCACCACCCATTGGACCACATGACTACCCACTAGTAGGCTTGAGTATCAGTATAAAACTTGTTTCCTTTTGTCTTGGGGTCAAATTTGACTAATGTTAAGTTTCTTTATCAGAAATGAGTTTCTATTAACCAAAAATAACATGGGTGGTAATCAATGATCTTCGCAAGTAAAACTACCGATTTAATTGAATTTTAGGGTTTTAAATAGTGTTTGGTTTTCCTTGGTCAATTTTTACCTGGTGGTCCAATGGAGCACTATGGTGCTTTACAGCAGATGAGCACATGTAAAGACCCACTAAAACACCCGCACACATACACGGCCCCCCACAAACGCACAACCATGTAAATGTAAATGTGCTGTATTTATATAGCGCTTTTCTAGTCTTAACGACTACTCAAAGCGCTTTCACATCATACAGGATACATTCACCATTCACACACTGTGGCCGAGGCTGCCGTACAGCCTTTCATCAGATAAACATTCACACTCCGATGCGCAGCATTAATTACCATGAAGGTAAGGAAATTGCCTTTTAATACTTTTCTCTTTCAGAACAAGAGCTTCTGCAGCTAATTTACAGACTGGACAATAACACTTACAGGAGATGCAGGGGATTGAACCCAGGAACTCACACTTGCAAAGCATGTGCTTTAGCACTGAGCTACATCCCCTGAATGTTTTCAGATTTTTTTACTTTTTCTGAGATCATTGAATAAGAGAAGAAACCTGCGTGAAATATGTAATATTTATGTTTTATAGGGTTTCAAAACATGGCGGTGGCTGGAAATTGAACCTTGGCAAAATGCTTGCACTGCCATGGTACAAATCTAGTCAAAAAGTAAGTCATCTGTTGCCTTTCTACTGGACAATACAACACTCACTGCAAATCTTGTAACACAGACTGAAAGTAAGTGTTAAGAGATACTTTGGTGGAGATGGGTTGCTTCCAGAATCTATGAGATAACACATGAAGTTGCGGTTTGGTATACTTAAATGTGCCATTGGTTTGCTACCACTCTGGAAGAACATCTCTCGTTATCGGCAGGACTGGAACCTGCGCGGGGATACCCCAATGGATTTCTTGTCCATCGCCTTAACCACTCGGCCACGACAACCTGCAGTTTGGTGCTAGTCCTATTTGAACAAATGTTTATAAACTTTTCAACTGGTCAGTAGTAGTTACCAGACACGGGAAAATGCAAATTGTAGTGCACTGCCTGTGTCTGTGGATCCTCGTGGAGGCAGCTTGATTGATTGATATGCTCCCTTATTTGTACCATAACAGAGATCTAATATTTTATCAAATCGGGTTGGGCAAGTAACCTTTCTGGTTACTTCTTGACAAATAAAGCAAGTATCATCACTCTACGGCAAGAAAGCTACGGCGATGGCTGTGAATCGTACCAAGGTCTAATGCTTGGAAGGTAGCTATGCTCACCACTATACCACCATCACTGGACACATGGGCATTGAGACTGAAAATAAATGCTAAGAGATACATTGGTGGAGACTGGTGGCTTCCAGTACCTATGAGATAATACAATATTGTTCATGAAGCCACAAACTATGTAGGGTGATGTTTTAATGCCCCGGGTCCCTAACAGGGAGTATACCTCCTTCAATGTTCAGTTAGTTTTCTGATCGGTTGAGATTTCTGTGGGGACCCCTACCCGGGAAGAATGTTGAAGTAAACTATTGGCCATTTGTCTAGCCTTCAAGTTTCTGGGGAAAGCCTCTGGGTGACGTGTTAATCACAAATCACTGAGATGTAGCGGTGACCTGCCCTACTCCTCTCTAAGGGACCAACTACATCCATGGCAATGCGAGTGAAAGGTGTGTCTATAATGGGGAGACTGATGAGGGGAGCTTTTAAGCCTCTCTTGGAACAAGCAGATAATTGACACTCTGGACAAGACCTAAAGTACTCTGTACTCTGTTATGTCTTTGCTGAAACTTGGCCAATAGAGTCTTTGCATGTTTCTCTGCTCTGTCTTCTCTCTTTCTAGGTCTCCTGACCATGGAAACTGGTTCCTCATGGAGGCAGCTTGATTGATTGATATGCTCCTTTATTTGTACCATAACAGAGATCTAATATTTTATCAAATCAGGTTGGGCAAGCAACCTTTCTGGCTAATCTTCACAAATAAAGCAAGTAACCACACAATGAAAAGTACTGCAATTACTACAAGACCTACAGTACTCTGTTATGTCTTTGCTGAAA
>JAEKDQ010000079.1:100441-122941 GCA_026937815.1 Etheostoma perlongum | reverse complement strand
CGATGCGGGGGCAACTTGGGGTTCAGTGTCTTGCCCAAGGACACTTCGACATGGGACTGCAGGGCCAAGGATTGAACCACCAACCTTCCAATTGGCAGGCAACCGCTCTACCACTGAGCCACAGCCGCCCTACTACAGCACTTTGTGTTAAAACGTAAGTTTGGAGACACTACCTCATTTAATCATTAAATTAATAGATATTTTTGTGTCTGTGTTGTAGTTTATATACGTCTAAGAAACACCAGCTGCTACTAGAGACCAGTCTTATCTCCAGGTTGGAGGACGGCTTGTTTTGATAAAAATTAGTTTGCAGCTTGTTAACCTTACGTTAGGAAAGACGCATCATTTGTGATTTAATATAATTTTTCTTTAGAGTAATTGAGCACAGAAGTTTGAATCTGTGAACAACTTTCCTACTTTGCTCACGGATTGTTATGAATCCGTGCACATTTTTTTTTCAGATCTGTCGCTACATTGTGAACTGCCTAGAGTCAGAACTAAACAGGGAGCAGCAGCGTTAAGTTTTCATGACAAACTCAGAAAACTGCAGGTCCGCTGCAACTCTCAGTTTATTTCAATTTAAGGCTGAAGATTTCTGTTTGATGCTGCCTTTCTTTGAATTAATTGGCCATGTCTAACGCAAACTACCATTCTTGTATTTCTTCTTAGACTTCTCTTTATTAACCCTCCTTTTGTCCTCACAAAATGTTCACAAGAAAAACTTTCTATATCAAAACTATGACAAAAGAATGTTGAAAAAAGTGTCAAATGTTGGGGGGAAAAAAACTACAAAAAAAACGCAGGAAAAAAAAAAGTGACCAAAAAATTAATAAAATCGGAAAAAGTGACAAATAAAAACTAATTTTTTGGGGAAAAAGTGACAAATAAAATATCAAAAACATTGGAAAAAGCAACTTTTTTTTTTAAATAGACTAAAATGATAAAAAAGTAACAAAAAAATAGGAATAAAATTGACAAAAAAATGCGAGAAAAGTGTAGAAAAAGAACACAAATATTATGAAATTTCAACCCAGAAAAACAAAGTTGCAGGTCGACGGGAAGACAACACGAGGGTTTTGGGATGACTCCCGCAAGGAAATTGACATTTCCAGCAGCTTACAAAAAAAAAGTATAAAATATACAGTAGAGAGAGAAAAAAAAACAACCTTTGGCTATAAAAAGACCTTTACCCTAAATTATCAGTTAATCCTTGTGTTGTCTACCCGTCAAAATTGAAAATCAACACTTTTGTTGATGCTTTTAATCAATGTTTTTAACCTTGTTAGGTTTTTGTTCCTTTTTTCAGCACACAATGTGTGTCACTTTGACGTTTAACACTACATAACACTAACTTATTAACTTTAGTTTTACAGTTATTTTTGGAATTTATGGTCAATAAATGGTCAAAACCTCATTTTTAGGAAATTATATCTAATGTTTGAGTTAGAAAAGCAGAAATTATGAATTATTTAGACTAAAATAAAAGGAATGTATGTTGATTAATAATCAGACTGGAATATGAATATAAACACTTCTGTTGATTTTTTTTTTTTTTTTTAAATGTTTTTGTCCCATTTTTCAATACTGACTTTTGCATTCCCCCAATGTTTGTCACTTTGGCGTTTTCAACACTACATAACATTAAAGGGGTGATAAAATGGTTGTATAGAGTATTTCACGCTGTTCCTTGAGGTCTCCTGATAGGGTATGTAACATTTGTTGGGCTGAAAATGTCGCTTTTGATGTTCTTTTGGCCCTCATACCACCCTCTTAAATTGACCTGGGCTGAAACGAGAGCTTTTCTGCCTTATATGGTCTGCTCATGCATATTTAAATAAGCTGCGCGCTGATTGGTTGGTGTACAACGAGCTTTGCTGCGGCACACAAACATGACTAAAACATCCAAGGTGGAGATAGCATGGTTACCGTATCTATTTGAGCCTGAATCAGAGGAAGAATCTGATACCGAGGAGCAACCTGCCAGTAGATTGGAAATTACTTCTTCAGACTGGTTTGGTCATTTAGCATTTACTTGCATTTTCAACATTAGCGGTTCGTTGTCATACTAGTGTAATACTCCCACTTCAGTGTTGTAGCCTAAGCATAACGTTGTATTAGGTTTGTTTTTAGTATTGTAAGCAACATAACTTATTAATTTGCACACGGACAAATATTTTACAACTTGTACCCTCGCAATTTCAGTCAAGATAGTGACTAGTAGTGGGCAGTTCATAGAGCTGCTCATAACTAAAGTCTCGTAGTCACATTGTTACATTTGTTACCATATACTCTACTGCTGAATAGTGATTATGAGTTACGTACATTCTTTACCACGTAGTAGTAATGTGTAATCTTACAACAGGACGTCCATTTAGCGGGACAGGAGCCTATTTCTGTTCAGTTTGTATGCTACGTTTAAAGTAGTATTACTACTCTCGCCTGTCAGTACATCTGTTATCTTGTAACTACTATCATGCAGATTAGGTCATCTGACTTTGAGATTATTGTATTATGTAGTAATCTAATGTAGTATCTTACCTTGGCAGGTGTACTTGTGGAAACTGTGCACACATGCCCCAGGAGAGAGAAAATATATGTTGCCAATAAATACCTCAGGTAAATAAAACTAGAGATACATTAAGTCAAGCTACTTCATGCTTTCTGCTCATTCAACATTATGAAATAACAGCAGGCTCATTATGTTTGTTTTTACAGGTCATGAGAAGAATGACCCAGGTTCCTGAGGAGGTAACCTGTATGATTGACCATCCTGGCCTTCATCCGGTGTGCCTCAAAAATATATATATATATATATATATATATATATATATATATATATATATATATATATATATATATATATATATATATATATATATATAGCAAAATGCAATGAATATTTACAGAGTTGACCATGGCCGGTTGAGAATCAGAGGGATGGAAAGGTGAGGCCAATTTGATACCGCTGTTAGCAGTTAGAGTATATAAATAAAATGTTTATAACAATACCCATTGATTATTGGTTCAGCATTATTACAAAAACACAGTATTATCAAGACAACAAAATTAAAAACTTTATTTAGTTTCAAAACAATCATTACTCTGAAATCTAAAAGATAAAAAATGTGATTGTCCACTACACCCTGTTCTCTTTGCAGGCAATGCAGACACATGGCCTGTAGGACTTTTGTGAGCTGGTGCTGGGGTTTTTCTTGGTAGAAGTGTCCGTGATCACCTCGTGTCGTGCTGCGTATACGGAGGGAGTTTCTGGATGCTTCAGGGCAGTATGTCGGGTTGGGTGCTTGTCGAGCTGAGCACACAGGTCCTGGGGCACAGGAATCTGCCGGACTGCTTCCAGATAAGGAAGGGGGTCAAGGACGATCTCCTCAAACACCAGTCGCATTAGGTCTAAGACATAGCCTGTCGTGTATGAAAAGTAATTTTTAGCACCTATATCATTGCACATTTGGATTTGTTGTTTGTAGTGTGTGAAGTTATTTTTAGTGCCTATACGATGCAAATTATTTATAATAAAAACAATATTTTAACTTACAAATTGTTGGCTCTGTCTTCAATTGTTTAACGTGTAACCTCCCCTTTTGACCTTCAGGAACATAAGTCTGTACATTAGTTTCCCCTTGGCTGTCTTCCGTTGGGGGCGATCAGCATTCTCATTGAAGTGCGTGGCTGCAAGATACAACCTGAAACAAAAAACAAATTTTGTAACATAATTGTATTACCTTTTACACACACCAAGCAAAATACTCCAGTTAACTCACAACAAAAGCAGTTTCTAAACCTCTAAGCTGTGCCAAAGCTGGACTCTAACCAGTGTTACAAGTGCCTTACAGTTAGAGCAGCTTAAAACTGAGATGATTTGCATTTAGACGGCCGGCAGTTAGGCCTGGTGTCTCTAGACCATTGCTCGTGTCTCACTCCTTCACTGAACAAAATCAGTTTCTGCAGACAATTTGTCCCGCATTCACATTTGCCTTTTCTAAAGACTTGTTTTGTTGAATGACGATGTTCATAGGGAGTGTACATACCTGCAAAAGGCATCTTCAACACACCATCTAGCATTCAGTCATACCTTTTGTATACAAACACAGTCCTACCTATTGTCCAAATTATTTTCACCAGCCTCCCCCACAAAAGGAAATGCAGTTGATTGAGATCAGACCAATCAGTGATAATCCAGATGAATACTTCTATTCCTACTATAAATAGTTCACTTATGTGTTGGGAATGGCTCACATATTTGATAAAAGTCACTCACTCATCATGGTAACATTCTTAGATAACACTGCTCTGCTAAATGCTACCCAGTCACAATACTACACAAACACCATAAAACGTCTGGTTTTGTAAGAATAATTAGAAAGGTTACCTTTGCTTCGTATGTGAGGTCTTATTGTCATATGAGACAGTTGTGTCCCCCAAGATGCCACACTCGGAGCATCTGTTTGGCAAGCTGCATCTTTCGTGTGTTGTCGTTCTTGTGATGTACTCTGAAATAAAAACAAACTGCAAATAAATACATTGCAGTCTATACACACTGTATTCACGAGATTGACTAGATATCATATGAAATGATAACGTTTCCAGTAGGGATGAGCCGAGTACTCGGCTGAAACGAGTATCCGGTACGGATAAAGCACTTTTGCCGAGTACAAGTATTATACGAGTAATGCGAGTCAATATCGGTGCTCGGATTGAATACATCTCCTCAGCTGACCGTCTCTGCGTTCTGTGATAGGCTAGTCACAGCGCCCCTCCCTACACACACACACATTCCTTCTGTTGCTGTGTGCCGCTCTACTCACACACACATAGAACACGGAGAAGTGAGCAGCTCTGTCCCTCTCCCTCAGGTCCGCGGGGCTTTTCCGTTAACGTTTAGGGTTTCTTCAGCTTCAGGTTTGTTTTTAACTTCGGTTCGAACTAGTACCTAGTAACCAGGAGTCTTCTGGTAACCGTGGGGTATAGTGCTTGGTAAAATGCAACTCGCGTTGCATCTCTGCCGTCTGAGTTTTTTTTTTTTTTTAAACTGCCTGCTGGCTCTAACCAGTTTTTTTGAGTGTCTGAAACTTTATTGCTGTGTTTTATAAAACAAATAAAAGGCAGTTGCGGTATAAATAAATAATATTACAAATTAAGATACACACACACACACACATTCCAAACCCCCCGCCCCCTCTCTCCCTTTGTTTCTCTCTCTCTCTCTCTTTCTATAACTCTTGCGAAAATAAAAAAGAACCAAAAAAAAATGATCACAGTGATCATAGAAAAATAAGTTAAAAAAGAAAGTTATATTGAGTATGAAAACTCTTGTTCATTGCATTTTACTTAATAATTGCAACTGCATTGTATTTATTGTTGCAAAATTATTGTTTTTACCATGACAACACCACTGATCTTGTAAATAGTTTTCTAATCAGCAATAAATATAACAATTTCTGATCAACCCATGTCAATTGCATGCTTAAAATAGGCTCGTTCGAGATGAGCCAGGTCTGCGCAGAATCGATCACCGGCGATCGGCGCCCGTTGCATGCCGGTTAGATTTGTGTCCGACTTGATCCCGACTTGCTCTGACGTCATGCACACGTGGGCAACGATAATCTCACGAGAGCAAGGCGGCCGCAGTTCTGAGACCCAGGCGGCGCAGTTGGTTTTCACCGACTGCAAGAGCCAGGCGGACCCAGAGCATGCTGGGAAACGCCGGCCTCTCAGCTGATTTAACAGCTGATTGGTTCACGATCGACTCAACATGATGACGTTTTATATAAACCTTTTATTATTTTTTAATCGGAGGGATTTTAATTGCTATTTGTCTGATTTAAAGACTTATTCTCTACAGAACACATGTTGTGTGGCTGATAGTGACGTTTAGAAGTCAGAGAGACTAAATCTGATCAGATCACTTATCATCTCCAGTCTGTTGTTAATTAAAATCAGCAACAGATCTCATGTAGAGCACTTTGACAGCTACTCTGTCATAATTAAAACAACTGGAGACTGTGTACAAGCTGATATGTGGGTCTGATTATATTTTATTAAATCGGAATGCACCACAGTGTTTTCGTCACTTCCTGTCCAGCCTGAAGGCGGCTGGAAACTGTCCGACTTTACCGCAGCTTTTTGTCCCCGCCCCCGCTGCTGCCGCCTGCTCTCGTCTACTTTACAGGCGAGGCGCAGTACATCTCGAACGAGCCTAATAACATACCGGTTAAAGCCCCGCCCATTTTAAGACAACCCGACCCACTTCCGGGTTAAATTCTGTCCACTTCCGGGTTAGGCCCCGCCCAGTCCGAGTACAGATACGGATACAGATAATTCATGTGGTAAACAGATACAGATACGGATACAGACAATGCTGTACTCGCTCATCCCTAGTTTCCAGTTCTGTTGTCGAAGCAAACGGGATGACATAGCTAGCTGAGTAACGTTACATCTTAGCTAGCAACCAAACTATCACGATTCTACTCAGCTGCAGTTAGCTTTCTTGCTGAAATACAATAAAAATTAATCTGACAAAGTGGACAAACATGCACCATGAACTATAGATGTAGCTACATGACAACACAGGGTATTTATTCGAATGGAACAGTTAGGAAAATGAAACGTTAGTCCCTTTGCCATTACACTTGATCAACACACATTCAGCCTATGCTGGCTACAGGATACATTAGCATTGCTAATGTTACTGTTAGCGACGAAATCATACTTACAGCTTGTGGTTGGGATGACCAGACAGTCGGAACAGCCCCTTCTTCAGCAACAGCAGCATAGCAAATCCTGCTTTAAATTGTCCAAAGTTTTGAAAACTGTCTTTGGTGAAATAGTTCGAGCAAATTAATTATTGAGTGGCGAACTTCACAGGGATTCTCTCCATCAGCCATGCCCGTCGAGTGTTTGCTTCCTTGGGAAGACTATGAGAAGTGTCTCCATTCCCTGTACAGCCTGGAACACTGCATTTACGACCCTGGTTCACTGTCAATATCCTGGAAAATATTCCAAACTTTCTTCTTTGTAAATCCTGTCAAACTACACGAGAAGCGTTCTCAGTCGGACATCCACTTGACCTAACGCTAGCTACATTAGGAACTGGTTTCAGGTCAGTGGCCTGTATGTAAATGTTGGGGCGTGACCGTTCTCCTAATACATCCGTGGGCGTGACAAAGCTACAGGTTTTGAGATCCTGACGTCATCTTTTAGCTTTGTTGGGATTCGCCCGTTTTCAGCGGCAGTTTCAAAATGTGAGATTTTCAGAGGAAAGGCATGTCAGTGGGATTTTGAGCTTCTATGTATGTCCTATTTACCCACCGAACTGTCGTTATTCACATATGACAAGGTAAAATCGGTTTTGCATTCAATCACCCCTTTAGCTTATAGGAAATTATACCTAATGAGTTTAAAAAAAAAAAAAAATGCAGAAATTAGGAATTTAGGCTAAAATTAAAAAGGAATGTACGTTGATGGATAATCACAGACTGGAATATGTCAACTTTTACTCAATGCTATTTCATATAAAATTGAATAAGACGCCCCAAAATTTATGAAATTAGAGATGTGTATTTGGCAAAGAGCGTTGTATGGAATCAATCATGTTATTTTGGGGGCTTAAAAAAAACATTGATATAGGAAAACGGGTCAATTTGACCCAACATGAGGGTTAAGAGTGTCCAGGGATGTATGTGAGTAGATTATTAATTACTTAACTGCACAGTGAAAGAGTGGCTACCACTCCTCTTCCTTCCTGTACTGTCCTCTTTACCCTATTTCCTATTTGTAGAGTCTGATGACATGGGGACAAAGGAGTCCTTAAGTCTGTTGGTCCTTTATGTGTGTTCTGTTTAAGCTGCATAACTGCTTTTTTGACGTTTTACGTAAAGCACTTACTTACGTAAACCTTGTTGTTGTAACCTGAGCCAGTTCATAAAGCAATGGTTCTTATCCATACAAAGTAAAGAAGAATATAACACATTTTACACGTCTCCCACCTCTCCGCTGGCCCGCTGACAGATTCCCTTCAGAGTTCATGTTCAAGTGCCTCTCCTCGACTTCTTCCCGACCTGTAATTTGGGGAAATACGGACCATAAAACGTAGAGAAATGCCAAACAGGAGCAGGAGCTAGCTGCGGCTAACGTTAGCTTAGCGCGCGGACTCTGTGCAACAACATAAGTTAAAGGGTTTCCGGTCGGATAAAGAAAACATGCCTACTTGTTGAAGCTTTGTTTCAAGTTTTAAAACCAAATCTAGTAGTTGGTGAGGTTTCTTAAATCGCGTTTTACTCCGCCGTCCTCACCACGCAGTAAAAAAACAAACAACGGGACCGAGGTCGCAACATCTTCCCGGACCCGGAAACACAAACACAACTTCCGCTATACTCCTGTCCTTCAGAATAAAGGAAATCCGTTTTTACCATAGACTGTATATTTATTATTGATTTAATATTAACGGTCTATGGTTTTTACCCAGTTTCATTTAACCCTTGTGTTGTTCTCCTGGGTCAAAAACGGACAATTTGACATTTTCTTCCCTTTTTCAGACTTCTTTTTAGTTTTCACTAACTCCACCTTACTACCACTACTTTCACTACTTTTTGGAATTCATGGTCAATAACCCTCGTTTACATAGAATTATACCTAAATATTTGAGTTTTAAAAAAAAAAATCTGAAATTATGAGTTATTTTGACTAATAGTTAAGATCAGAAGAATGAAAGTTATCAGTTGTGTTTGCAAAGAGCGCTGTATGGAATCCAATCCGTTTGTTTGTGATAATTTGGTTAAAAAGAAACCCATTTTCCAGATATATGACATTTTTAAAGGGATCAAAGTCGACTCGAGGACAACAGGAGGGTTAAACGAGATTAAAAACAAAGAAGTCTTCTGAATTTAATGTAAATGTACTGTATTTATATAGCGCTTTTCTAGTCTTAACGACTACTTAAAGCGCTTTTTACATCATACAGGAAACACTCACCATTCACACACATTCATACACTGTGGCCGAGGCTGCCGTACAAGGTGCCACCTGCTCATCAGATAAACACTCACACACATTCACACTCCGATGCACAGCATCGGGGGCAACTCAGGGTTCAGTGTCTTGCCCAAGGACACTTCGACATGGGACTGCAGGGCCAGTGATTGAACCACCAACCTTCCAATTGGCAGGCAACCACTCTACCGCTGAGCCACAGCTTGGGGACATGGGGACATTAAATTGGGAGAGGGGGTAGAATTAGAATTAAGGTGGTGTGGTGTTTGTTGCCCTTCTTCCTCACAGCGAGGAGGTTCTGGATTCAAACCCGGGCCTCCCACCACAAATGCATGCATGCATGCTAGGTGACTAAATTGCAGTACATACATTGTTTTTAAATCTATTGAACATAAATATTTCAATAATTCTAAGCCCTGATGTGACACGCTTCGGTACAGTGGGTGGCGGTATGCACCTATTGGTTTGGGATCCGCTGTCATACCCTTACTGGTTTCCACAACAACTGGTTACCGTCATAGACAGTTAAAGAAAGAAAGAGGTGTCCGTATGTTGTGTTTACCTAACAGCTGCCGCTGGGCTGCTTGTGGCACCAGATTCGTCACACAATCACAAACATATCCCTGGCAATTTTCAAATCGTTTCCCAAATCTACTGGCGCGAAAAATGTTTGTCTAAGTAAGCACCACATCACAGCCACCTACAAAAACTAAGCTCTAAAAACAATATAACTTCGGGTCGAGGTGGTTGCGATCTTGTGGCAAAAAAAAAAGTTCCCACCACAACCTGCAGCTTTACGCAGTGAGCTATCATAACGCTATAGGAAGTCGCTTCCGGTTACCTATCTATCAACTACGTCACCAACCGGGTAACACCTTGTTGTGAGCTCATCTACAACAACTGGTTACCTTGCCTTAGTTTATGGAATACCCGATGTTAGTTATCACGTTTCTTTGGTCGCATCTACGGACAAATTGACTACAACTACTTCATCATAGCCACCTACTAAGCTACACATGGTGACTGACACACATTTTAACAGATCGAATAGTCAAATATTGTCGAAATACACAATTGCCAACGAGTCACAGAAAAGTGGTAGGCTAATACACAACGTAATTTGAATGCATGGTGTAATGATTTACAGTCATCGTCTCTCCTTTTGTGTATCCTATATAGTATGTGATATATGGCAATATCCCTGGATTTGCACAACAAAGGCTTGTAATAGCCTACAGTGTTAAAACCTACCCTTGTTTGGCTTAACAAAGCATTTTAATGAGTCTTTCATCAAATCATTCCATCCAAACTGATGTCAAGTTGTTCTGAAATCAAACTCCGACACAGCACAGTAGCTATTGATATTCTTTAATGACTTTATTCATCTTTAGTGATATGACTTTCTCTCTGGGTTTAACCAAGTGTGCCCCTTGTGGACAGGATATGACACCAGCACGTTTATTGTTTACTAGGATATCAGCATCGCCTGCCATTATCCTTCTCATTATAATCGATGTTAGCAATCACTGTGAGGCGATTAGTGTATATGCAGCTCAACTTTTTGCTTCGTCTTTCCTGCAATTAGGCGTTATGAATGCGCATTTAGAAGTGTCTTGTATAAGGCTATGAATGTGATGTTTGTCAAGTTGTAACGTGCTGGTGTCATCATGTCCACAAGGGGCACACTTGGTTAAACCACCTTTCTGTGACTCATTGGCAATTGTGTATTTTGACAATATTTGTCACCATGTGTTGCTTAGTAGGTGGCTATGATGAAGTAGTAGTAGTCAATTTGTCCGTAGATGCGACCAAAGAAACGTGATAACTAACATCGGGTATTCCATAAACTAAGGCAGGGTAACCAGTTGTTGTAGATGAGCTCACAACAAGGTGTTACCCGGTTGGTGACGTAGTTGATAGATAGGTAACCGGGAGCGACTTCCTATAGCGTTATGATAGCTCACTGCGTAAAGTTGCAGGTTGTGGTGGGAATTTTTTTTTGCCACAAGATCGCAACCACCTCGACCCGAAGTTATATTGTTTTTAGAGCTTAGTTTTTGTAGGTGGCTGTGATGTGGTGCTTACTTAGACAAACATTTTCGCGCCACTAGATTTGGGAAACGATTTGAAAATCGCCAGGGATATGTTTGTGATTGTGTGACAAATCTGGTGCCACAGGCAGCCCAGCGGCAGCTGTTAGGTAAACACAACATACGGACACCTTTTTCTTTCTTTAACTGTCTATGACGGTAACCAGTTGTTGTGGAAACCAGTAGGGGTATAACACCGCCATTAAAATCAGAAGAGGAAGCCTACATCCGTTCAGATTTTACCGAGCCGAACACCGGAGCAGACAGTGGAGAGATTTAGCTAGTTCGCGTAAAACCCGAACAGTTACTTTGTTCAGATATGGACCGACACCGGAAACCGCTCGAGGAGGCTTTAACCCCGAAAACGAAGCTGCGAGGAGAAGGTTTGTGTTCTTCTTACTGCTCCGCTAACTATGCTGAGCTAACGTTAGCTAAACAATCCACAGTCGGAGCTAGCTAGCTCATTAAGCTAACGTGTCTTATCTCTAAGAGGGTTCCTTACAAGTCGTAACAGTTTTGTGTATCTGTTTGTAGCTTGGTCACTGATAGAAGCAATACAAGAATCCGCTGTGAATGGATTCCAGTCAAAGTGTATAACGCGAGGGGTTTAGCTGGAAAGAGCTAACGTTAGCAGTTAGCTGGAGTTAGCGGATTAGCTCAAAGACTCCAGACAACTGGACGCAGCTTCCACGCTGATACTTTATTCTACAACAAAAAACATACAATACCAGGTCTCCACAGCGCATTATATGTATATCATACATGAGCAGTCCAACACATAGCTAGAACATGTAGCACAACCGGTGTTATGTGCCTTCTGGTTTTTCCACCTACTGGTTTCCGAGCCTGTCCAGATGCCGTGTAAACCTCAACGGCTACCCACGTCGACAGATTCGCTACAAATTCATTAACATTTTACTGGCCTTTGCATGTCGCACCTCAATATAAACTAGACTGGATTTAACAGAATATCTGAGCACGACACTACAATAACATTGCACAGCGGGAAAATTGTGTTTTAAAAGAAATTACGATGATCCGTGTCGCGCTGGTTTCGAACCCTCTTCAGCAAAAAATAAAAGCATGCGAGCCCACTGCACTGTCCACTACACCATCACATCATTCTCGTTACTGCTGAAAAAAAACTTTGTTTTCTCTCAGTATAACAGGAATAACAATTTAACACAGCAAACCGAAACAACTTGTTACCTTGATTTAAGCTTAATTTCAGAATTAAATCGTGCACTATAACCTCCTGCTACACCTCTGCACTATCCATGTGCAAGGACTCGTCATAAATGATACCAGGCAGCACACGGTTGGTGAAACAATCTGTCTAAAACAACTGGTTACCCTGGGCTGGAAACGCGTGATCCAGAGGCTCTCAGCTACAACAACAAGTTTCTTGGATTTATAAGAAGCAATGTCTATTGACGTGCCTCAAATGCCTATATCTACGTTTCTAATAGCCTACAACGTTATGTTTAAGACGGAAAACACACATTTGAAACCCCTACAACACAAAGTTCTGTTTAATAAATGTTAATAGTTTGTGGCGAACATTTTGAATTGTTGGTGTTGTATAGGCTATTTATGTCACCTACGCACCCAGATATGCACTCAGAATATCTGAGCACGACACTACAACAGTGTACAGCGGGAAAATTGTGTTTTTAAAAGAAACTACGATGATCCGTGTCGCGCTGGTTTCGAACCCTCTTCAGCAAAAAAAATAAAAGCATGCGAGCCCACTGCACTGTCCACTACACCATCACATCATTCACGTTACTGCTGAAAAAAAACTTTGTTTTCTCTCAGTATAACAGGAATAACAATTTAACACAGCAAACCGAAACAACTTGTTACCTTGATTTAAGCTTAATTTCAGAATTAAATCGTGCACTATAACCTCCTGCTACACCTCTGCACTATCCATGTGCAAGGACTCGTCATAAATGATACCAGGCAGCACACGGTTGGTGAAACAATCTGTCTAAAACAACTGGTTACCCTGGGCTGGAAACGCGTGATCCAGAGGCTCTCAGCTACAACAACAAGTTTCTTGGATTTCTGGGAAGAAGCAATATTTCTATTGACGTGGCTCAAATGCCTACATCTACGTTTCCAATTGCCTACAACCTTATGTTTACGTTATGTTGTTGAACACATTCTGTCTTATGAGTGCTCCCGATACTTCACAGACAGAACATTTTACGTTAAAGTAACGTCTGGACACAAATGCAAACACAATGAAGTAAGATTCCAATGTTTCTTTATTGTCAACGAGGTAGGCAAAACTACACAACACAATCCATAGAAATGCATAAATTTAGTTTGTAACGACAGTAGCCACATAACCTGCCCTTTCCTGTATGCTTTCACATTTAATTGAATAGGAAAATAGCTGTCCAGTTAAAGCACTTTCATACAAGGACTTTGAATGGTTTTATCTGCAAAACATAGAATGTCCTATAACACATAAATGGGCTAAGAAAAGCCCTCTTACACTAAAGGGCAAAAGTCATTCAATAACAAATGTAGTGTTTGTATTGAAACAGACATGTGTTAATGAGGAGAGCTTGTTCTTAATTGGTCTGAAACAACTTGCCTAAATTGGCCATGTTTGCCTTGACAGCTGGTTGCTTGTGCAATTATGCAAGGTGGTCCTCATACTTGCATCTGGTGATTGGAAACACTTCTGAAAGTGATTAATTCATTATGAACAGCACAGGACAGCAAGTTCAAAAGGGGCCAGAAACCACAAAGATGTGTGGCGATAGTAGGAGACAAAGATTTCTGAGAGAAAGTAAGAGAAGTTGCAGGTATTGTTTGAGAAATGGACCCCCAAAAGGCTGAAGAAATCATCAAATTTAAGCTGAATAATGTATACCCCCCTGGTTTAACCAAGGAGCAACGGTATGTTCTGAAGCGGAGAGCGGAGTGCTACGAAGTAAGAGGTAAGGCAAACGGCACTGTAGACCTATTTGATTATGTCAATGTTTCAAATGTTATTTCCAATTTTAATGCAATACACCCCCTAGATGGGGAACTCTATTATTTCTGTAGGAGGAAGAAAGATGAGCAACAGCATCATTATGGTAAGGTTGTTTCCAGCCCAGAAGAGGCAAACAGGTTATTTGTTCATTTTCACGACAGTCCTCATGGAGCACACTGTGGAGTGGACCGCACTCTGCATGCAATCCTGCAGAGGTTTTGGTGGCCTGGCATTAAAGAGGACATTACCAAATGGGTAAGTGTTATTGGTCCAGATGTCTGTGCATGTTATGAATTATGTTACATGTCCTATGTGACTGCTGACTTAATTTCTTTGTTAGGTTGCCCAATGTGAGAAATGTCAGATGAAGAGGGCCTATACCATCAAGGACAAAACCCAGTATGACCCTATAGAGGTGAATGCTTGCATCCCTTTTTAATAGGCCTAAGCAATTTTTCAATTAAATCAAATGTTAATGATCTGCTGTGCTTTACATTTCAGGTTTCTGAACCTTTTGAGCTTGTGGGTATGGACCTTGTGGGGAAGCTGGCTGTAACACCTCGGGGACATACCTACATGTGTGTGATGATTGATTATATGTCAAAATGGGTTGAAGTATACCCCATTCAAGCCAAAAAAGGCTGAGCTGGTGGCAGAGTGCATCATGGATTTTTTTTTACCGCCATGGTGCACCCAAACGGATCCTCACAGATGGAGGGAAAGAGTTTGTGAATAAGGTAAGTTGTGAACAACGTGACTGTATTTTCCTGAAGACAGTATTTGTTCTCATTCAATGCATGTTTGTAGATCAATTTTAGCTTGTGTGAGCAACTTCAAATTAAAAGGAGTCTGTGTTCCCCGTACCATCCACAAACAAATGGCTTGGTGGAGAAGGTGAATGGAACCATTCAAGGGTGAATATGGACTTATTTAATTTGATATCATGTCATATAATGTCTGCATTTTATAATGCTTGTTTTGTATTTTAGGGTCTTGAGGAAAATGGTGGTGGACCATCCAAACAATTGGGACTTGTACATCAAGCCAACTGTTTTTGGTCTACGCACAAAAAAGCAATGCACAACAAAATACAGTCCTTTTTATTTGCTCTATGGGCGGGAGGCCCGCTATCCTCCAGAGATACCAGACAAGTGGCATGTAGGAGCTTTGTTATTCTAGCAATTTGAATCGTTTTGGCAACTGCAGTAACCAGTTTGTCTTTCTCCTACTTCTGCAGACAAGCCATGACAAAGTGGAGGCATTAGCAGCTGAAGAGAAGCCATGCCGTCATATTGCAACTGTGCAAAGGGAGGTGTATCCCAAGGTGAGGGAAAACATCAAGGCTGCCCAAGAAAAAGTCAGGAAGAGGAAATTGTCTCTGGGCATGAATGACCATTTTGAGGTTGGGGACAAAGTCCTCCGTAAGAATATCAGGGAAGAGCAGCGGAAGGGAGGGAAGATGGAAAGGGAGCTCCTGGGGCCGTACACCATCATGAAAATAGAGGGCAAAAGTGTTGACCTGCTGGCCGCCAATGAGAAGGCAATAAAGAAAATTAATCTGGACCAGCTGAAGAAGTTTGTTGAGCCCCAGCCACGGATCCCCTGCAAGTGGGTCTCAAGTCCGCAGTACCTCCTGTCTGCCAGTCCTCAGCCTGACTCCATCCCCATGACCCCCCCACCTGCTGGTCCTCAGTTCCTCTCAGCCCTCAGTGTCTCCCCAGAGGAATGTAAGTATTAGTTGTATTCTAATTTGTCTCGACTCTGCATGCCAAATGCATAACCTTTTTTTTTTTTTTTTTTTTTTTTTTTTTTTTTTTTAAATTTCAGTGATAGATGAAATTTGGTCAGGGAAACGGCAAGGTGTACTGTGGAGCAAGGTGGGGCCTTATAAGTTATTTTCCAGGGATCTGGAAAATCTGGCCCCAGGAAAACAGGTTGAAAGTGAGGTAAATGCAAGTGTCAAATCTTCTTGAATGCATGTGTAAAATGGTTTAATGGTTGCGTATTGCCGATGCCAAAATAGAATTCTACACCTGTTGTCTTCAAGGTGATTAATGCTTTCATCCACTGCACATTGGACAAAGTGAGAGGGCAACTGGAGAAGCAATGGTTTTATGTAGACTCATTTCAGATGACCGCAATATGGCATGGCTCATACAGGGGACTAAACAAGGTAATTGTAAAAACAATTGTTAAAATAAATGGGTTATTGCAATGCACAGGTTCTCATGTGTGTATGCTCGTCTTTTCAGCTTGACCCCATGGCCTATGATGTCCTCATTGGCCCTGTATGTGACCGACACCACTGGACACTTGTGGTGAGCGTACCTATACACTTGCATTGCTTTAAGAGAGGTATGTGCAAGAGTCTGGAACTTAAGAATGATTTGTTGATCAGTCCCTTTTCACTACTATGAAGGTCATATATCCTAAGGAAACACGGGCCCTCTTACTGGATCCATTGGGTGAAACCCCTGATGGTATTAAAAAATGCCAGGATGTCACAAGGTGAGCTGGAGGTTAATAGTGATGCCATAGACCCTTTTTGGTTCCAAATTGCAAAACTGCATTTCTATTCCACAGATCTTTCATGAGGCAAAGACAATTGCACTTTTCCAGATGGGCCTGTAGCACAGTTGACCATCCGCGGCAGCCAGATGCTACATCATGTGGGGCATTTGTCTGCAAGGTATGAGTGAATCTGACTTGATCTGATACAGCTAATGGATGGATTCTACTGATTGTACTATGCCATATGTAGTTTGCAGAGCTTCTCCTGAGAGGTGAGGTGCTGACTTTTGCCACAGATCAGGCTGCAATCCTCCATCTGAGGAGGGAGATTGCCTGCACACTGGTAGCAGAATCAGGTGTGTGTCCCCCTCTTAAGGTGTGTATGTCTCATCCTCTTTGAGATGAGAAATAATGTTTCATATTATCTGTTAGACAATTTAGAAAACCTGTGCAGACTGTGTGGCAATGAATGGCAAAGTCCTGGAAGAGAGGATGTGGAGGAACATGATGACTGGGTAAGAATTAATTGTTTTATGCATTCAACTGTATGGCCCATTACTAATCAATGGTCATGCTTCTCTTTAGATCGAGTGTTCAGCATGCATGTTGTGGTTCCACTGGGGTTGTGCTGGGCGACCCCCAGTACACCTACATTTTTATTGTGCTGCCTGCAGGTTGTAAATCTTTCTGTATGGTTTTTTTTTTTTCTGTTGTAGGCAGTTTTGCCTACCTCGTTTGACAATAAAGAAACATTGGAATCTTACTTCATTGTGTTTGCATTTGTGTCCAGACGTTACTTTAACGTAAAATGTTCTGTCTGTGAAGTATCGGGAGCACTCATAAGACAGAATGTGTTCAACAACATAACGTAAACATAAGGTTGTAGGCAATTGGAAACGTAGATATAGGCATTTGAGGCACGTCAATAGACATTGCTTCTTATAAATCAGAGAAACTTGTTGTTGTAGCTGAGAGCCTCTGGATCACGCGTTTCCAGCCCAGGGTAACCAGTTGTTTTAGACAGATTGTTTCACCAACCGTGTGCTGCCTGGTATCATTTATGACGAGTCCTTGCACATGGATAGTGCAGAGGTGTAGCAGGAGGTTATAGTGCACGATTTAATTCTGAAATTAAGCTTAAATCAAGGTAACAAGTTGTTTCGGTTTGCTGTGTTAAATTGTTATTCCTGTTATACTGAGAGAAAACAAAGTTTTTTTTCAGCAGTAACGAGAATGATGTGATGGTGTAGTGGACAGTGCAGTGGGCTCGCATGCTTTTATTTTTTGCTGAAGAGGGTTCGAAACCAGCGCGACACGGATCATCGTAATTTCTTTAACAACACAATTTTCCCGCTGTGCAATGTTATTGTAGTGTCGTGCTCAGATATTCTGTTAAATCCAGTCTAGTTTATATTGAGGTGCGACATGCAAAGGCCAGTAAAATGTTAATGAATTTGTAGCGAATCTGTCGACGTGGGTAGCCGTTGAGGTTTACACGGCATCTGGACAGGCTCGGAAACCAGTAGGTGGAAAAACCAGAAGGCACATAACACCGGCACCAAAACTTGTTCAAGTCTCTTTTGAAATGTGTCGGTCCGAGGCAGTGGTGGAGTCACATGTATTGTAGTGGGTATACTGTACCATACCTCCCCCAGGGTTACAGTGGCATGAGAAAGTTTACACACCCATGCTAAAATTGATAAAGAGAAATAAAAGGAAATTGATCTAAATGCCTTAATTAATAAAAAGGAAAATCTAACATTTTAAGGATGCCAACGTTCTTTGTGAAGAAGTAATTTATTGTAAATAAATGTGCTTCTTTAAAATACAGGGGGCATAAGTATACACACCCCTATGTTAAATTCCCATAGAGGCAGGCACATTTATTTTTAAAGGCCAGTTATTTCATGATCAAGATACTATGCATCCAGATAAAGTTCCCTTGGACTTTGGAATTAAAATAGCCCCCAACCTTCACCATACCTACAGATAGGCATGGGGAACTTTCCATAAAATCATCTCTCAATGGAAATCAAACCAGCTATTAGGCCAACTGAAGTAAAACCATGCCAATCTCTATGTATGGTGAAATTTATCAGGATGAAAGAAAGCTACACTTCTATGCATCAATTTGTGGGAACATTTATTTTATTAAAATCTAATGTCCTCAATACTGCTTTATGAAAAGCAACATTTCGACCCTACTTGGTCTTCTAAAGCAGTGTTGCGGACATTAAATTTTTTTACTTAAGTATTTTTCATTTGTCTTGCACCTGCCAGAAGGTGGGATGTGCACACTCATTTTATAAAACCTTTATTTTATCCCATAATAAAAACACAGATATCACTCCAAATAACTATAAAGCAGTAAGGGGCTTTCACATCAGTGAACTAAGCCTGGATCACAAAAGTTGACCCCAAAGCAACAATGACAATATAATATAGGCTATTTATATTTGTCTTAAATGTGCAGTGAATGGAAGATACTGGCGTTAGTGTAGGCGAAGCATTTTGGCCCGTGGTTGCTAAGCACACACTATGTACTGCGCTCAGCGAGACCTTTTGTTGAGATTGTTGTGGTCCAAAATGCCTGATATCACTAGAGCTTTAACAATAATTGCGATAAAAGTTGCAATGTTTTTTTGTACGTTTGTTGCAATGAAGTTACTAGAGAATGAAAGTTGCAAAAAAAAAATTCTGATTTATAAAAAAAAAAAAAAAGTTGTACGGTTCTTTTAATAATAGAAACTAGAACTACTGTAGGCAGAGTTTTCCTAGTAACCTTACCAAAAAGGTTCAGGATGCTGCAAATGTTGGTCTAATATGAAAATGGCTGGATTTAAGACAAAAATAAATTTATTGACGTATCAAATTTGAACATGTCTGTCAGTGACTTGTTGAGCTTTACATTCTTAGTTTCCTATGCTGGCCTGGGACACATGCATACAGTTTGATTAATGACTTATTGGAGATGTTGGCAGGACGGTCTGACATGTTCTGCACGGTCCTTTCATTTTGATAAATGTGAGATGTTCGAGTCACGTCTTGGTAAACAAGGAAATGAATATGGCCACGTACGTGTGATGTCAACCTTTCTCACTCCCGCTTGGTCGTTGGCACTCAGTCACATACTGATAATAGGTCTGGCATGTGGGACTGCTATTTCGTATCATTGCACATTTCTAAATGGGTATATGGATTTCCTGGAGATTTACTGCATGTACCTGCATATCACTTAGACTAGTTGGTATGGTGTTTTTATGGTGATGTGCAGTGCCATTTCTCCTCCAAACATGGTGTGTATTATGGCATCCAAACTCATCTGACCACACTATATTCTCAGAGTATTTCACTGGCTTTTCCAAATGTTGTGCAGCAAACTTTTACCAAGCTTCAACATGCTTTTTTTTCCTCCAGCAGTGGAGTCTTGCGTGGTGAGCGCATTACTTACAGTTTTCTTTGAGACAACCTGCTAATTGCATGTCTTTTTGAAGCTCTCCACAACTGGTTCTTGGTTCTTGGATAACACTTCTGATTATTATTTTCACTCCTCTGTTAGAAATCTTGCGAGGAACACCTGGTCGAGGCAAATTCATTGTGAAATGATTGTCTTTCTACTTCCGTATTATGGCCCCAACAGGGCTCACTGGAACATTCAGAAGCTTAGAAATGCGCCTATAACCAATTATGCTTGGCAACAATTTGGTTGAAAATGTGCAAAAACACAGCTCTTTGCTTTTACCCATCAGGAGATGTCTTGTGTGACACCTTGGCAATGAGACCTTTTTGTAGGCCATCAGTTGGGACTGAACCAGCTGATAGTAATTGGCACTGATAGGGGGCTGGATTGTATTTTAATTACTGATAGTTTTCAGCTGTTGTCTTGGCTTTCCATGCCTTTTTGTGTTTAATACTTTTTCCCTGTGTTATCTCACATAATTTCACATAACTTAATTTCTGAACTTATTTGTTTTGGTTTCTTTGTATGGATTACTTGGGTTGTTACCAACATCAGTAGCACCTTTGGAAATATATTTACTGAGAAAAAAGGTGACGTGTTCAATGCTTGTTTCACCCGCTGTATAGGCTTATATTGCAATCTCTTAGGCCTACATGTAGGTGTACCTATATTAAAATAACACAGTAGCAGAGTTTATGCAGTGTTTTTTATTTATTTTTTTTTTTTGCTTGTTTTTTTTTCGTGAGTTAGAGCCAGGCAACAGCTGTGAGGGAGAGTGGGTGTCCTCCAGCCCCCCCCCCCCCCCGTGCTGGACCACCACCCCGAACCTGTCTCCTGACAGCAGAGGGGCTGGAAAAACATGCCGAAATATGTCGGTCAAAGGCAAAAAGAAATCGCTCACTTGTGGCCATAGACTAACCAAAATCTGAAGTATAAATACAAATGTTGTCATGTTTCTTGTATTGAATATCATTGCCAAACATAACGCTATACCTTCTTAAAGCGAAGAGTAGTAGCCTGTCTCCTTGGTGTAGCCCACAGTTGGGGCTGTGCTGGACACTGCTCCCCTGGCATCAGGTCAGCGGCTCCGTCACTACATTTATGGCGCCCTGTTTTCCTGACCAATGTTGTCCAGAACCCCACAAGCTAAAACAATGTTGCAGACTTTTTCTGGTGTGAATAGTAGTGCCCCCCCTTTTTATTTATTTGTAGCAGTAGTATGTCCTACAACTCAAGGGCTAACTGGGTGTGACACACACACACACACACACACACACACACAGTCATAGTTGCACACAAACTGACCAATTGCTAGATGTATTCTATGGCCAAAACATTTGAGCCTGGTCCAGTTGTTGAAGGAGATTGCCTTCACTAGAAAAAGGGCCTGAAGTTAACACCCGACCACCTGTCAAATGTGGGTGAGTTTTGCAATTGGTGGGTAACACTGCCAATCTACCTACCAACATTGGCAGGTAGCCAATGAGAATTGAGTGATTCAGACGCGTAATTATCAGTATACGGGTTTTGCAGTTGCTGACGGGCCCAGACCAATCAGGGGCCCACATCACTAGAAGACATTGATTGACAGCTGGGGCCCCCTATCACATTTTCATTAATCACCACAATGAGTGAGAACGGGTCAAAATAATTTCTGTGTTTCTCTTATGACGACGACGTGTGTGACTCAACATCTCACCATCAAAATGTACAGCGAAAGACGTCCTGCCAACCATTTTAACATCAACATGCGCTAATGTTTTGTTAAAGTTGCTGAAAGTTGCTGCTGTTCCAATCCGTTCCCCCCGCGACTGACTCGCACATGGTGGATGCAGGAAAAACCACAGATGAGGTGTACAGGAAGACCTAAATTGAGGACAGCTACATTATAGTGAGTGCAATGCTAACTTAAAGTTCAATAAGGACTTTACCAACCCGTATGAATGTGTCCCAACCCAGGATAGGAAATTATGCCTTTATGCTGGATAATCAAGGCGGGCCCCCCCTCCTACAGTACGTAATGACGGCGCAATGTCCACAAGTAGGCTACCATGAATAGGACAGGATAAGATCCTAGAGACACAGCAGTTCCTGTTTTTCACCTTTTTTATGAGGCAAAAAAATGGCTGGTAAAAAGTGACTGTGGCAGGTGGTCAAAAAAGTTAAGTGGAACTACGGCGCTCGCTCGAAGAATGGAACTCGAGACTAAAAGGCGCTTTGTCATTGGCTGAGGGTGAAGAACTGAACTGAAGGCTGTCTTATCATCAAACATTTAACATATTTTTTTAAAATTTAAAAAATCAAAGCCATGCAAATGATATCGCGAACAGGGTGAGTCGAGAATCGATTTATCGTGCGGACCTACAGCAAATGCAACGAAAAACTCTAAGACCTCTCATGCCACTTACACCAACCCTTCACCCCCATTTTTTTTAATT
>JAEKDQ010000079.1:63000-99941 GCA_026937815.1 Etheostoma perlongum | reverse complement strand
TCAGGTCCTTCTCACCACTTAGTAGCACAAGGGACATGTGATCAATATTACACCCTACATGAATTCAATTTCAATTTTAGAGTATCAAATCATAACGAGTTATCTCGAGACTCTTTACAGATAGAGTAGGTCTAGACCACAGTCTATAATTTAGTATAAAGTCCCAACAATTCTAGTAATTCCCCAAGAGCGAGCATAGTGCAACAGTGGCGAGGAAAGATTCCCTTTTTAGGAAGAAACCTTGGCCAGACCCAGGCTCTTGGTAGGCGGTGTCTGACGGGGCCGATTGGGGGTGTGATGAACAGTGGCAATAACATATGAAGTCGCAAGTTTGCCAGAGAAAGAGACTCCAAGAAGTTTGAGATTTTTCTAAGCCAAACCTAGGAAATTGACAATTTCAAAAGCATCCTGGTAAAAAAAATATTAGCTTCAGGCATCCTGGATTTTATTTTTTATTTTTTGGAAAAAACTGGTTGGATTTAAAGTTTTTGTTCAGTTATGTCACCAAAACTATCAGATCCTGTTTCATAAGATTACTTTGACACAAAGTCATATTTTCATAATTTCCTAATGTTTTCTATGTTTCTATGTATTTGAACATCTTTTTGATTGCCTGCGCTCTTGAATACTGTATGTTGTTCTCAGTGGTCCATGAGGATGGCAGAAAACAGATGTGATTCCTCCTGCCTTCCAATTACATATTTTAGCGACCGTAGTTTACTTAAAGTGCAATCTTTTTTTTATAACTCATGCACATTTTGCATCTTTTCAACAATTGCTTGTACTGATAGAATGTAGAATAGAGATACATTCCTAAGACAGGTTGGGTGAGGTATCATTGTACTCAGCAGGGAGTTACCTTTTTCACTGGAGACGATTTGCAGTGTGAGTGCCGCACAAATGCACAGTCGCAAGGAGCGGCGGCCACCTGTAACCCCCATGTGCGCAGATTAGCAAGGGCCCGTCCAACGCTGCTTGGATTTTTAATTTAACTTAGGTCCCTTAGAATCTTCTTTATCTATCTATTTAGTTATTATTAATAAATGTAGGGCATATAAATATTAACACACTCAAATACAGTCGAGGATCAAAACACAAAGTCCAGGACTTATTTCCATTGTGGTCCTCAACACATCTAAATCATATCCACAACATCAAATCTATAAGGACACGGGTCAGATATGCTGCCACATATGTAATATTGTATGTCCTTTGCCTTAATAATAAGATGCAACAAAAAAATTGGGACACTACCAAACAATATTTCATGGCTCATTGTCAGTTTTGACATAGTTACACAAACCTCAACAAGGAGCCAGATGAGATCAACAAATTGTGACCTACAGTGAGGAAAATAAGTATTTGAACACTCTGCTAAGTTCTCCCACTTAGAAATCATGGAGTGGTCTGAAATTGTCGTCGTAGGTGCATGTCCACTGTGAGACATAATCTAAAAAAAAAAAATCCAGAAATCACAATGTATGATTTTTTTAAAACTATTTATGTATTTGTATGATACAGCTGCAAATAAGTATTTGAACACCTGTCTATCAGCTACAATTCTGACCCTCAAAGACCTGTTAATCTGCCTTCAAAATGTCCACCTCCACTCCATTTATTATCCTAAATTAGATGCACCTGTTTGAGGTTATTAGCTGCATAAAGACACCTGTCCATCCCATACAATCGGTAAGAATCCAACTATTAACATGGCCAAGACCAAAGAGCTGTCCAAAGACACTAGAGACAAAGTTGTACACCTCCACAAGGCTGGAAAGGGCTACTGGGAAATTGCCAAACAGCTTGGTGAAAAAAGGTCCACTGTTGGAGCAATCATTAGAAAATGGAAGAAGCTAAACATGACTGTCAATTTCCCTCAGACTGGGGCTCCATGCAAGATCTCACCTAGTGGGGTCTCAATGATCCTAAGAAAGGTGAGAAATCAGCCCAGAACTACACGGGAGGAGCTGGTCAATGACCTGAAAAGAGCTGGGACCACCGTTTCCAAGGTTACTGTTGGTAATACACTAAGACGTCAAGGTTTGAAATCATGCATGGCACGGAAGGTTCCCCTGCTTAAACCAGCACATGTCAAGGCCCGTCTTAAGTTTGCCAATGACCATTTGGATGATCCAGAGGAGTCATGGGAGAAAGTCAGGTGGTCAGATGAGACCAAAATAGAACCTTTTGGTCATAATTCCACTAACTGTGTTTGGAGGAAGAAGAATGAGTACCATCCCAAGAACACCATCCCTACTGTGAAGCATGGGGGTGGTAGAATCATGCTTTGGGGGTGTTTTTCTGCACATGGGACAGGGCGACTGCACTGTATTAAGGAGAGGATGACCGGGGCCATGTATTACGAGATTTTGGGGAACAACCTCCTTCCCTCAGTTAGAGCATTGAAGATAGGTCGAGGCTGGGTCTTCCAACATGACAATGACCCAAAGCACACAGCCAGGATAACCAAGGAGTTGCTCTGTAAGAAGCATATCAAGGTTCTGGCGTGGCCTAGCCAGTCTTCAGACCTAAACCCAATAGAGAATCTTTGGAGGGAGCTCAAACTCTGTGTTTCTCAGCGACAGCCCAGAAACCTGACTGATCTAGAGAAGATCTGTGTGGAGGAGTAGGCCTAAATCCCTTCTGTAGTGTGTGCAAACCTGATGAAAAACTACAGGAAACATTTGACCTCTGTAATTGCAAACAAAGGCTACTGTACCAAATATTAACATTGATTTTCTCAGGTGTTCAAATACTTATTTGCAGCTGTATCATACAAATAAATAGTTAAAAAATCATACATTGCGATTTCTGGATTTTTTTAGATTATGGCTCTCACAGTGGACATGCACCTACAATGACAATTTCAGACCCCTCCATGATTTCTAAGTGTGAGAACTTGCAAAATAGCAGGGTGTTCAAATACTTATTTTCCTCACTGTACCTATATGAGACCTGTGGCCCAAGTTCAGAATTACCCATTGATTTATTCTGTGCTGTATGCAGCCTGCCTTTTAAGTCGGTTTGTTAGGCCTTCAAACCAGGAAGTACATGCAAATTCAAAATTATTTAAAATTAAGGCGTTGGCTAAAATGGTCATTGTTGACTGATCTAAAAATGTTGAATTTCTGGCAAAAAACCTTTTGAGCCCGGTGACTTTACTCACATCCTTGTTGGCCATATTCCTGCCATCCAAATTGTTTTCTACGATGCAACCCAGGTATTTTACTGACGCTTTTGCACTGACCACATTATTAAAAATATATTTATTAAATGCCTTTTGCAGCTCCAATAACACCATTGCGCAGAGATTTCCATTATCTAATTCCCTGCGTATGATGTTGGGTAAATAGAGTAGGTATTGTTTGGTAGAATGTGATTTTATGAATCCGGATTGGAAATTAAACAAGACATTGTTTTTCTTCATGTAGTCATTAAATAGCTCCTTGACCAACAATTATTTTTCTTTTTTGAGACTGTGCACAAAATAAAGAAGTAAACAGTAGTTACAGGATTGTGGATGTTTCCCTTTTTGTTTTTTTTAGGGGAACTACCCTGGCCCTTTTGAGGTCATCAGGGGAAAAGAGATACAGACATATTAAAAATATGGGCACTGCCCAACCAAGGTAAGAGTTGGGCAGTGCACCAATTTTTTTTATTGAAATTCAGAGCACCCTTAATTTTTAGTCATGTGCTTCTTGATTTAGCTCACAGGGCTCTAGGGTGCTAGTTTGTGTCTGTCGCTCACAGGGCTCTAGGGTGCTACTAACATTTTTCCTAGGTTACACCGGTGCACCTAATGTACTCGCAGCTGCCTGCCTCTCAACAAACGAAGCAATGTCGTTTTATATTTTAATTTGACTGAAAGACAGTTATATTATTTGCACTTATGTCTGAGACAGTTAATTGTTAGTTGTGTGGGATTGTTACAGCTCTAGAGGTAGCATGCAGCAAAATACACAGGGTAACATTAGCTTACTTGTAGCCTGCAGCTGCATTTTTTGAAACACCACGGCCACTGTCGGAGTCAGAAATGACAGTGAAACAGAATTGAAAAATCTTCTTGTTGTGACACTCCTAGTCCCCAGGGTGAAATTAGCAAATACTTGTTAATATTCACATTAATAACTGTTTGTGTTTTACCTTCAGATATCCAGAAAGTGAATGTTTGTGAAGAACATCAGCAGGAGTGGAGCTCCAGTGTGGACCAGGAGGACACAAAGCCCCCTCAAATTAAAGAGGAGCAGGAGGAACTCTGGATTAGTCAGGACGGAGAGCAACATAAATGGCTGGAGGAGGCTGATATCACCAAGTTCCCAATAACTCTTGTCCCAGTGAAGAGTGAAGATGATGAAGAGAAACCTCAATTCTCACAGCTTCATCAAAGAATAACTGAACAGATGAAAACAGAAGCTGATGGACAGGACTGTGGAGGACCAGAGCCAGCCACGAACTTGGATCCAGATACACATCTACAACCAATTACTGATGACTGTTCTGAACCTGAGACTGATGACAGTAATGAATGGAAGGAGACCGGAGAAACTCAGTCAGGTCTAAACTCTCTGAATGATAAAGTATCTGTCTCTGATCGGATATGTACTGGGGACAAACCATTTAGCTGCTCTAAATGTGGGAAACAATTCAGCACCAATGGACATCTGAAGAGACACATGCGATCTCATACAGGAGAGAAACCATTTTGCTGCTCTGTCTGCAAGAAATATTTTAAACAGAGTGAATATTTACAGACGCACATGAAAATCCACACAGGAGATAAACAATTTAGCTGCACAGTCTGTAAGAAAGCTTTTATAGTGAGAGGAAATTTACGGAAACACATGAGGATCCACACAGGAGAGAAACCGTTTAGCTGCTCGGTCTGTAAGAAAGCTTTTACAGTGAGTGGCAATTTACAGAAACACATGAGAATCCACACAGGAGAGAAACCATTTAGCTGCTCAGTCTGTAAAAAGGCTTTTAGAGAAAGTGGACATTTACAGAAACACATGAGAATCCACACAGGAGAGAAACAATTTTGTCGTGTGGAGTGGCGCTCCAGTCTGGAAGGTAAAAATAATTTAAATGTGACATATTATGCTTTTCTGTCGGATTTTCATGTTACACATGGCGAAAACTTCAAATCCCTGTGAGCTAAAACATTCAGATTTCCAACTTTTTTGAACCCTCCAGTTTCAACAATTTTTTCTACTCACGGCTAGGTGTGTTACGTAACACTTAGCCGGCCTTCTATGGGACACGGGATTGGTCATCTGCTCCAGGCAGGAACCACTAAAATGTGTTTTTTGTTTTAGATGTTGGATGTTAAGATTGTCACATGTAGCTGTATGCTAACGGCAGTAAAAGAGGTCTCTGAGGTAATCTTGGCGCCAATGTTTGCCAACTCGTGAAACATTTCCGGTTATGTAGTATTTGGTTTAAAAGCCTTTATCTGCTACATTCTATGCAACATATATCTATATAGGCAATTTTCTGATGCTTTCAAAGCTTGTCCGTTTGGTAGCCCTACAGAGATAACCTCCGCCTCTCTGTCGACAGATGAGCTAGTTACTGTTTAATACCACTGTCACAGATGGTCTTGATATTGTTGCCCCTTTTAAACTGAATCGACCCAAAGTTGAAACTATCAGATCAAATATTGTGCCCTCTCGTCTTTTGAAAGAGGTATTTGATACTATTGGTCCCAGCCTCTTATCGGCAATAAATAGCTCTCTTATGAATGGCCCAGTCCCATCTGGCTTTAAACATGCTGTGGTTCAGCCTCTTAATTATAAAAACCCAACCTTCACCCTACTCATTGTAACAGCTTTAGGCCTGTTTCTAAATTATCGTTTGTCTTCCTCAGCTCTCACAATTTTCAGTCTGGTTTCAGAGTACACCATATCACAGAAACAGCACTTCTTAAAGTGCTAAGTGACTTGTTGTCATTGTAATTTGTCAAACAAATTAGTTTTGTTGTCAAATGTAGCTTTTTCATCTCAAGACTATTGCTAAACTAAAATCCTTCCTCTGTTGTAAGGACTTGGATACTATTATGCATGCTCTTATTTCATCTCGTATGGACTACTGCAATTCCTTGTATTCTTGGATTTGCCAGTCATCTTTATCAGCTTGCCAGATTGCGGTTGCTAGATTGTTGACTGGTACCAGAAGGTGGGATTATATCTCCCCGATATTGCTTTCTCTTCACTGGTTACCAGTCAAATATAGAATTGATTTTAAGGTAATGTTACCTTTTTTTTTAAGCATTACATGGATTCGCCCTTTATATATTGCTGATCTTTTTATCCGAAACTTCCACCAACTGCAAAACGAGTGTAGATCCATTCTGGAACGGAATTCAGGGCAGGAAGTCAAGCACAGAAACAAATAAAACATCCAGTTAACTTTCAAAATAAAATACAGTGCTCACGGCGGATCATATTTCCCTGCACTCCACCTTGACAATGTCATAATGGGCAGAGTCAGGTCTGAAGGTGTTATTGAATGAGTTGTGTGGGTAACCTATACTTACATTAATGTTGTGTTCCTTCTGGGGCCCCATACAATTCAGTTAATTGTAAAAACAAAACTTTTCACAGTTCATTAAGTTAAATGTTAAGTTAACTTTTTGATTCACAGCATCTCTCCAGCAGCCACCACCTCCTTCTCTGCTTGTCTCCAGGTCATCTTTGTTACAAGAACCCCCCCATCCTCCAAAGTTAAAACTGGAATGACCCAGTAAATGAAAACAGAAAAAGGTGAAATCAGAGTGGTCCTCTTTTTCACTTAAGTGCTTATTTTAACCCAAATCCTACTTTCCCTACACCTGACAAGGCCGTGACATACAGTTGTTACATCATGAAACAGATTTGTATTGTATCCAATGCAGGTATGGATTTAGAACCATCCGTAGAGTGCCTGCTCAGTGATCCATAACACCACACAGTTCAGCAGAGGCTTTCTGCCTTTTACACCATAACATTTCTTTTCAACATAACACCCACCCACTGTGTTGCTGCTACTTTTACTTTCACACATCATACAACCATTTGCATTATTTGATTCATTCCCTCTCAATAAACATACTCTCAATAATACAATTATCTGTAAAACACACGCATTCACTTACAAAATGCACAGTCATACACATATTTAAACAGGCACGCATACAGTGTCTATCTGAGACTGTTGGGTTGTGACCTAGCGTGGCCAGGACTGTGGCGGTTTGTCTTTTTCTTGTCTGTCTAATTTTTATTGCGGACGGGACCGTTGTCCCTCTTTTTCTTGGGATCAGTGTCTGGAGTTTCTTGTGGTAATGGGTCCTAGATGCTATTTGCCCTTTGTTTTTGTTGTAGGTGTGCTGAGGTTGCTGTTTCCCGTTAAACCGTTTCCCACAGGAAGCTCCTGGAATAAGTAGAAAGGTTCATACTTTGATGCGGGCTTCCGAGCTGCAGCTGCGGATCCGCCATGGAGCCTTGATTTTGTGGCAGGCAGTGGAGGTTTCCCTGGTCCGAAACCAAGAGACGCCGAGCCTCATTTTGACTGAACAGAGTCGAAAACATTTCCGTAATATATCTATATAGAAAAAAAAATCTGGTTTCTTTCAGCGTGTGGCCTGTTATTTGTTAGGATGTTCACAACGAATCAATCGGTGTGCCTAATATTGTATGATGCAATTTGACGATGTCATTATGAACCGGTGTCCTAATGTGATTGAATCTAGATAATTAGTAAGTTTTGTTAATATTAACATTAACAGTGGTTTCATTGTGTTTCAGGTTTTCCTTCAGATGTCCAGAAAGTGATTGTTGGTGAGGAACAGCAGGAGTGGTGCTCCAGTCTGGACCAGCAGGACCCAGAGTCCCCACACATTAAAGAGGAACAGGAGCAACTCTGGACCAATCAGGAGGGAGAGCAGCTTCAAGGGCTGGAAGAGACTGATATCACCAAGTCCCCATTCACTCCTGTCCCTGAGACCAGAGTAACTCAATTAGGTTTAAACTCTTTGAATAGAAAAGTCTCTGTCTTTGATCTGAGATTTACTGGTGAGAAACCTTTTAGCTGCTCTAAGTGTGGGAAAAAATTTGGCATAAATGGACATTTGAAGAGACACATGAGATCTCATACAGGAGAGAAACCATACAGCTGCTCTGTCTGCAAGAAATATTTTAAACAGAGTGGACATTTACAGACGCACATGAAAATCCACACAGGAGAGAAACAATTTAGCTGCTCAGTCTGTAAGAAAGCTTTTACAGTGAGTGGAAATTTACATAGACACATGAGAATCCACACTGGAGAGAAACCATTTAGCTGCTCAGTCTGTAATAAAGCTTTTACAGGGAGTGGTAATTTACAGAAACACGTGAGGATCCACACAGGAGAGAAACCATTTAGCTGCTCAGTCTGTAGCAAAGCTTTTAGAGAGAGTGGACATTTACAGAAACACATGAGAAGCCACACAGGAGAGAAATAAATTGGCCATGTGGAGTGGAGCCCCAGTGAGTCTGAGATCAGTGGGTCCTAAACTAGTCTATAATCCAATAATTAGAATTTAAGCTTTGAATTGTCTTAAAAATAATTTTGATGGCCTTTAAAAATGAACTTGGATTATTAAGTTAACATTTCTGTTATGAAATAGCATTATATTCAGTATATTTATATGGGGGGGGGGGGGTATATTGCTTATGATGTAACAGAATTACCGAAACAAAACCAACTTGGAACAAATGTTCACTAATGCAAACTGTGCGACCGGGTCAGAATTTATCGCAGTACACCCAGCTTGTATTACATAATCAGAGGTGGGTAGAGTAGTCAAAAATTGTACTCAAGTAAAAGTACTGTTACTTCAGAATGATATGACTCAAGTAAAAGTAGTCAACCAAATAATTACTTGAGTATGAGTAAATAATCATCTTTAGGCAAATTATAGTTCATCCAATCAATAAAATAAATTAAAATGAATTTATTAATTACAAAATAGCTTAATTAACACATCAAATTTGGATGGATACTGCATGTAAGAGTACAGTTTCTTCTTCACTAATCTACTCAAGTAGTATAGTGATTTAAAACTACTAGAAGTACAATTTTTTTTTTTTTTTTTTTCAAAAACTTACTCAAGTAAATGTAACAGAGTAAATGTAACTCGTTACTACCCACCTCTGGGCATAATGTGGTGTGTGGGCTAATGTGTCTCCTAGATTATTTTGTGCGTGTGTAAAATAGCTACTTCTAGAAATAATATGTTAAAATACTTTTGGTTAATGTTCCTTTCATCAAATAGGGCTAAGTGCAAGGATGGAGCACATTGTGCTTGGTTAAAGCCTATAGAAAAGAACAAATGGCAAGCCCACTAAAAAGTAAGCCAGTTTTGTTGTAGCACTGGATGGTTTTTGGCGACTGCACTTGGGGACACATTCAAAGTCTCGCAATTTTCCGGACTGACCATCATTTCTTAACCCGTTTGTGCCGGATGCTTCGCACCGACACATCTACCGCCGGTTACTGCGTTGCGCAACTTTGAACCTCCTGCCGGCTGCTGCGTGGCGCAGCATTTTGTATTTGTCAGTTTTTTCATGACGCGTGCAGCAGAGAACGCACTGTCATTGGTTCAAATACACATGAGTCGGGTCTTGTTGGCCATTTAAAGCCATGTGACCACTAAAATGTACTGTAGTTTGCTGAAAATCATGTCAATCAACCAGACATACATGTGCGTTTGTTTATGATTTTTTGAGAGACGAGCCAGAAAATGGCTCCGACAGAGGAGGATTTTGACAGCGAGGGCAGTGACATTGAGGTGGAAGATAGTGAGGAGTTTGGGAGGGAGGATGTGGTAGATGATGATGATGAAGTGCTGGATGATCCTTAGAGTTGCGCAACGCAGTAACCGGCGGTAGACGTGTCGGTGCGAAGCATCCGGCACAAACGGGTCCCGTTTGTCACTGCCCTCGCTGTCAAAATCCTCCTCTGTCGGAGCCATTGTCTCGCTCGTCTCTCAAAAACATCATAAACAAACGCACATGTATGTCTGGTTGATTGACATGGTTTTCAGCAAACTACAGTACATTTTAGTGGTCACATGGCTTTAGATGGCCAACAAGACCCGCCTCATGTGTATTTGAACCAATGACAGTACGTTCTCTGCTGCACGCGTCATGAAAAGACTGACGAATGCAAAATGCTGCGCCACGCAGCAGCCGGCAGGAGGTTAAAAGTTGCGCAACGCAGTAACCGGCGGTAGATGTGTCGTCGCGAAGCATCCGGCACAAACGGGTCCCGTTTGTCACTGCCCTCGCTGTCAAAATCCTCCTCTGTCGGAAGCCATTGTCTCGCTCGTCTCTCAAAAAAATCATAAACAAATGCACATGTATGTCTGGTTGATTGACATGATTTTCAGCAAACTATAGTACATTTTAGTGGTCACATGGCTTTAAATGGCCAACAAGACCCGCCTCATGTGTATTTGAACCAATGACAGTGCGTTCTCTGCTGCACGCGTCATGAAAAAGACTCAAAAATGCTGCGCCACGCAGCAGCCGGCATATCATAAAAAGTTCCAAACATGTATGTCTGGTTGATTGACATGATTTTCAGCCTATAGTACAATGACAGTGTTCTCTGCAAAGTGCTGCGCCCAACGGCATGAGTTCAAAGTTGCCGGCGGTAGATGTGTTGTCGCAAAGCATCCAGCACAAACGGGTTAAAGTAATGATGGCCACTCGTTTGTCTTTACTTAGCTGATTGGTTCTTTCCATGATATGGATTCTAACAGTTGTCCAATAGGGCTGTTGCGTGTGTATCAACCTGACTTCTGCACAACACAAGTGATGGCCCCAACTCCAATAATAAGGCAAGAAATTCCACTAATTAACCCTGACAAGGCCCACCTGTGAAGGGAAAACCATTTCAGGTGACTACCTCATGAAGCTCATTGAGAGAACACCAAGGGTTTGCAGCGTTATCAAAAAAGCAAAGGGGGGTACTTTGAAGAAACTATAATATAAGAAATGTTTCCAGTTATTTCCACTATTTTGTTAAGTACATAATTCCACATATGTTCATTCATAGTTTTTATGCTTTCAGTGATAATCTACAATGTAAATAGTAATGAAAATAAAGGAAACCCATTGAATGAGGTCATTCCAAACCTTTGGCCTGTACTGTACGTCAAACGTGACGCCAATAGTCCAAACCGAGTGCATTTAGATAAAGTCCCTTTAGATCTGACGCTAATGTCGACTTTTCGTGTCAATAACAATGCCAAAGGCACCTGATGTAAGCGTTTGTATTGGCCCAACAAAATTGTACTAAAGCACACAGCAAATACTTCAGCCAATGGCCAACTACCACGTATGTGGCCCACGGCCTAAAACGGCCCCTTTTGCTCCTCTCCCTGCCGAGATGACAGCAGACATGGGGAGATGGCTAACCAAACTGTCCATCTACTGGGCTGTTATCTGTTCTCACTGCGGTGGGAGCAGTTAGCTTACATTAGCTTGGTAATTCCACCCAACATGCCTTACTGTACTGGTTACTGAAAAGATGTAAGTTATTTGGCGATAGCAATGTGCTTTCTGGCGCTGTGACGAGCGTCTAAATGAACACAAAACTCAATTTTACAAATTTAGTGGCTTGCTGGCATGCTAGTTAGCTTGTTTGCTAGGGCGCTCAGTATTCTCCCACCAACCACGGTGCAGAGAGAGAGATTTATATTAAATTTTAGGCCTGCAACTAACGATTATTTTAAAAATCTATTAATCTGTTATTTTTCCCTTTATTCAAAAACAGAACTGACCGCTGTGTTTCAGAACAACCTTGCGTGCCTCTCCGATGGTCTTTCCTTATCCTGCGCTCTTTTTTTATTTTTGCGCAGCTCAATTTTTTTTTTAAATACGCAAACATTTCTGCGACGTATTGAGTGGTGTAATAGTCGCGCGAGGCAACATATCGATAATTAAATTTGTTGCCAACTCTTTTAATAATCGAATCTTATGGATATTTAAAAGACACGCATACGCACATCGTTTTAATATGATTATCATATAAAGTATTGTAGCGTGTTATACAGTATTTAGTTTTTTGGCTTTTATTTGTTTTTAGTTTTAATTGCTTGTATTGTGAAGCATGTTTTAACCATTTTGAAAGGTGCAATAGAAATAAAGTTTTACTAATTATACATGGTCCTTGTGCAGAACTATTTGTCATTTACAGTTAGAGGAGCGGCTGTGGCTCAGTGGTTGAGCGGTGAACCCAGAGTTGTTGAGTGTGTGTGTGTGTGTGTGTGTGTGTGTGTGTGTGTGATTCTCACAGAATCACACTTAAATTCATATCTTGCTACTCAGTCAGAATCTTATTAACCTGGAGTCCCAGTCTTTGTCACAATACTCATATATGTGATATGTTAGGCCTGTTGGCTGACAGCCATTTCAATTCAATTTTATTTATAGTATCAATTCATAACAAGCGTTCTCTCAAGACACTTTACAGATAGAGCAGGTCTAGACCACACTCCAGAATTTACAAGGACCTGACAGTTCTAGTAGTTTCCTCCAGAGCAAGCAACAGTGCGACAGTGGCAAGGAAAAACTCCCCTTTGGGAAGAAACCTCGGATAGACCCAGGCTCTTGGTAGGCGGTGTCTGACGACCGGTTTAAAATGAAGCCAATGGCATATAAAGAATAAAGAGCCATTTTTCCATGTCCACTGTAGTTACTCAACTTGCCTTCTATTAACATTCATTTGTCCATTTCTTTGTCTGTTTTGCGTGTTCTGTCCTTCTGTCTGAAAGTCTTGTATTATAAAATGTCTGAAAAGCTGATTTGACAGGCTAAAAAGGGACTTTAACTTTATGTGATCTGATATGTCATCTCTATCTGTTTTGATTTTATCTATTGATTTGATTTTTATTTCTATTTTATCTGTCATGTTTTTATCATATCTTATCTCCTAATGTTTTTGCGTCTTGTCTACTTGGTTTTTTTTTACCCAACTACTTTAACTTTCAAAACTGCTTTTTAAATAAAGTTATTTTAATTGCTATTACAATCCTCAGAAAATTGTGTTTGATGTGACTGTTAATGGTTGACGCTGCATTGCTGGTAGCAGCTAGCTATCACTGCGTGCTCCGCTAGCTTCTATTTCCTAGTAAGCTTGCTTGGTAAATGGAGCTAGCTAGCTAGCAAGCTAGCTATGTTCTCATGTGTTGCCATTAAACAGACTTTTTTTTAACTCTATTCTTTGGGTAAACCCTTTGGTTGTGGGTTTACATAGTTTAAACCACAAGCTGTCTTTATCATTTTAAAAAAAGGAAAATAAAAACCTAATGTTAGCTTGTTAGCCAAACTGCTTTAAGAAGTAGCCTAGCTAGTCTGTGTCTCTCTCTCTCTCTCTCCTATTTTATTAGAATACTATCTTAATGTAGAATCTGCTATGTATACATTCCACATAATATATTGCCTGGATTGTATTTGCAATCATGTAAATAGACACATTTAATTATTGTAATGGTGATGAGTGGTGTATTGTTATGCAAATATTTAATATTTTAAAATGTCCAGATGCACTTCAGAAATGTTTGCAGCTTCACCTCTCTCTGAACCTTGTAAGTTTGTTTATTTGTTATAGTTATTGGTGGCAGTAATAGTATTAGTTTGGTAGTGGTAGTGGGCTATAATTGCATATTAACAAAGCTATAATCGTATGTTATAGTTCAAGATTATGTAAATACACTCAAAATATGACCTCAAACTTCCATTCATTGTAAAATAAGACTTTAAACCTCATTCTCAATGGTTTTACTCATTTTATTGAACTCCACTGATAGGATTGTACTCTGTGCTGGAATACAGCTGCAGGTGAAGGGACATCTAGGATCACACCTAGCACAGTGAAACACAGACAGGGGACACAGAGCCTGTAGCAGGTAAGTCTATTTAATGATCTTTATTTTACTTTACACTTAAAAGCCTGGTTTATTTACACCTAATGCCAATTTCAAATGTTTTAATAATTGTTCACGGTGAGGACTGAATCAGTCAGTAGAGGACCATATAATACCAATCAAGATTTCACCTTTCCCAATTGACAGGATACATCTTATTTTCATTTATTTGGCAGGGACAGCGCAGAATGTGTAAATTAAGGGCACATTAAGGCCACATCGCTAATGCAGTTGGCTTATGGGGGGGTTGTTTGGCTCGAGGTCGTGTTGCAAAGGACCCTAGGGTAAAATTACTCTGAACCATCCCTTTAATGTAAATTAAGTCTGCTTTTGGAAAGATAAAAAAATATTACTTAACTACCAATATTGAATTTATGGTTTTCAAATTGAACATACCAATAACTAGCAAATGTTGAAAGATTTTGGAGTTCTTGTCACAGAAGAGGGTAGCGACAAGTTGTATAGACAGCATCGGAGTATTTTTCCAAAAAAAAGTTTATTCACAAAATGAATAGAGCAAAAGTAAAATACACAATATCTAACAATTAAAAAGCCTAAGCTAAAAGGAGGAAAAGGATGCATGTGTTTTTTTTTTGTTTTTTTTTACAAAGATGAGATGGTTTAGCTGAACTGAGCATGGCTGCATCTAAGGCTGCTTATTTGATAGCTCCCCCGTCTCAAAGCTCTTATTTCAGACCAAGGAAACACGTGGGCAGCCTTCCTGGAAGCCATTCAGCTATAAGGTTGCTAAGACAGAGGAAATAACGTCTCAACCCTCTAAAACACATTTGTTTGTTTCCTTTCTCCTCCCGTGATTTCCTTAGGTGTATCCCATAGCCTTAATATGGCTCCTCGAGACCTCCACTTCCTTCCTCGCGTCTTAGTCACAACTCTGCAGACTGAGTGAAGCTTCAGTCCTGGTAGTTAGCTTGGTGCTAACTGCTTTTGTTCTTCAGTTGTTTCAGGTTAGCTGGTAGACTTTGTCCAAATCAGTGATGGCAACTGGTTTACTGGGACATCTGCTAGAGAAGAATATCTGGAGTGCAGTGACAGCCAAGAACAGCAGCAGCTGTTGCCCTTAGAAGGATGGTGATGTCAGAGCCCTTCAAACTTAGTCAAGAAGACTGGGGAGTCTGGTGGGAGACTGAGTTGGGTGGGTGTTCCTTGTGACTACAGAACAACTTCCATTTAGGAGAGATTGGGTCAAATCAATTGGCTCTTTGTTCTATTTCGAAAACAAGTACTCTTTGTTTCAAAAATCAACAACAGTTGCATTACATTCATAATCGGATCAATTTCTTGATAATTATGTATTGGATTTTAGACTTTTAAAGGATCCACAGTGTTGCATCTCATATCACTTTTAAATCATTTATTTTCAGGGGGTTTCAACCTAACTGAGGTTATCTGCTCTCCTTGCTCATGTGTGTCTTTAAATTTCCACTCTCTGTAAAGGCTTTCTTACAGACTGAGCAGCTAAATGGTCTCTCTCTTGTGTGTAATCTCATGTGTTTCTGTTAACCTCCATTGTCTGTAAAAGCTCTATCACAGACTGAGCAGCTAAATAGTTTCTCATCTCTGTGAACTTTCATGTCTACGTAAAAGTCCAGTTTTTGTAAAAGCTTTCTTACAGATGGAACAGCTGAATGGTTTCTCTCCTGTGTGGATTTTCATGTGCATCTTTAAATGTCTACTAATTCTAAAAGCTTTCTCACATACTGAGCAGCTAAATGGTTTCTCTCCTGTGTGTAATAGCATGTGTTTCTGTAAATCTCCATTGTCTGAAAAAGCTTTCTTACAGACGGAGCAGCTAAATGGTTTCTCTCCTGCATGAGATCTCAGATGTCAACTGGTGCCAAATCTTTTTCCACACTCTCTCTCACCAGTACTACGTCTCAGATCACTGCCAAAGACTTCATTATCATTCAAAGAGTTTAAACCTGACTGAGTCTCTGGTCTCCTTCCAATCATTACTGTCATCAGTCTCAGGTTCAGAAGAATCTCCAGTCTCATTATCAGAATACCAATCTGGATCAGAGTTTGTGGCTGGTTCTGGTCCTCCACAATCCTCTCCATCAGCTTCTGTTTTGATCTCTTCAGTTAGTCTGATGAAGCTGTGAGAACTGAGGTTTCTCTTCATCATCTTCACTCTTCACAGGAACAGGAGTGAATAGAAACTTGGTGATATCAACCTCCTCCAGCCCTTGAAGCTGCACCTTATCCTCACTGGCCTGGAGTTCCTCCGGTTCCTCTTTAATGTGGGGGGGCTCTGGGTCCTCCTGGTCTGGATTGGAGCTTGAGTCCTGCTGATGTTCTTCACCGGCAATCCCTTGCTGGACATCCATAGGTAAACCTGAAACACAGATGAGCAGCCATCAATGTGAATCTTAAAGAGCGTTTATGTGATTTTTTTCCTCAACATGTCAAACTGTTGACCGCACGCAAAGGCAGCGGAGAAAGCTGGCAGGAGGAGACGAAGCAAGAGTGGAAGCGACTACCACTTTGTTGTTACAGGACACCTATTGTTAAACTTCTGAGTGGTTCAATGCTTGTTGTTTTATTTTTCCCCTTCACTCTAAAACGTTTCTCTCTGCAATGATAGCCAGAGATGTTGATCTGGTTATGTAACTGAACTCTCACGCCGCGATACAACTGACGAGTCTGAACTCATGTTACGTGACTGTCCACCGCAGGGTGAAGTCGGGTAAAATTTTCTCCAAAAGTTTGAATCGGTCGGTGGTAGGCCGATTTTTTTAATTTTTTTTAAATATATAAATAATTTACAGGTATATCAGTATTTGGGCATAAAGTATCTATCGTCACTTCAAAGCCATTCTTTGCCAATGCAAATTTGGCAGTTGAGTTCAAATATTAATCAAAAAAAGTGTGTGAGGTTGTTATACATGTTCATACCCTAAGTTCAAGAGTTTTTTCACACTTGGTAAATGTTTTTAAAATGTTTTTTCAGATAGGAAAATAACTGATCAAAGAAATGTCAGGTAAGTTATTACCATATTTCGGAATAACAGGGCATAATGGATTTTAAAAGCCACACGTAGGACTAGTGACTCATGTTTTCCATAAAATTGATTATTTAACACATTAACTCGCATCTGAAAAGACTACAAACAAACCATAAAACAATGTGTTGGATAGTTGTAAATTTAAAACTTACATATATGGGACGTATGCTGTACATAAAAACAGAAGACACTAATCCTTTTCGTGTAAGGACTTAAAAGCTGATGTTATAAAACTTTCTATTTCTACCAGTGTTCAACAGCATGACAGCCAGTTTGCATTACAGGAATCAGTTTATGATGTGAAGTTGGATGCTAATGTCGATTTGGATTATGAAACTGACAAGAGAGAACCGATAACTTTCACAAACCCACTTTCAAAGTTAGAAAGCATTTGGATCGTCTCTGGTAAATGTATAGATGACTGTGTATTGGAACTGCTTCAGTTTATCTGCACATCATCTCCAATTTAGTGAGAGACATTTTCTTCTCAAAACATCGTAATTCCCGTTGAGAAAACCAAAGAAGTGCCATGCAGTGTTTCATCCATAACCAAATGACGTCGGTACTACAGAAGACGGACTCAAGTTAAATCAAACGGTGCCATGTTGACAGAGAGTTGGGCTCTGACACAGGGTTACAGGAGCAGCATGTAGTTGTCACAAGCCTAGAGCGCCCTCTCCCTGCTGTAGACTGTAATGTTTACTCCTTGTTTCATGTCAGTCAGTATGAATTTATGTTTAAAAACATGTATATACACTACCGGTCAAAAGTTTGGGGTCACATAGAAATTCCCATTGCACTCCATTGTAGACAGAATGCCAGCTGCGATCAGTTGCATTGTTTTTTTAACCAGGGCAGCCGTTTTCAAATTACATTATGTGCTTACATAATAGTAAAATGGTTCTCCAATGTTTTTCTAATTTTTTTTTTTTAAATGATAGATTAGTACACAGAATGTGCCTTTGGAACATTGGATGAATGGTTGCTGGTAATGGGCAATGTAGATATTGCATTAAAGATCAGCCCCCCCACCCAAATTAGCAGGTATTCTGTCTATAATTGAGTGGTATGGAAATGTATAAGTGACCCCAAACTTTTGACCGGTAGTGTATATATGGATCTATAAGTCGCACCTGACTGTAAGTCGCAGGACCAGCCAAACTATGAAAAAGTGTGACTTATACTCCAGAAAGTACAGTAGAACTCACGGATAGCTGGGCCGACTTAATGCTCCTGCTGGAGTTTCTGTGAGACTTGACAGTAGATGCCCAGCTACACTGGTTCAGCTTGGCTTGTTTTTTTTGTAATCCTTCATTAAACTGCAGAGGGCAGACACACTCCACACATGTCATCCTCCCGAGGGAATTTGGGGCCTGACAGGAGGGACATGGCTTTTTTTGGGGCTTTATCATTCTGCAAAGGAAAGAGAAACAGAGTTTATCTCGGAGATGTTTGCTGTCAGTTGGTTACAGTATCAAACAGACAAATATAATGTGATTTTGTTTATTCATAATTGTCATAGATAGAATAGAAGATACAATATGCTGTCAATACTTAACCTAGTGTGTAAACATCCAGTGGTATAAAAAGGATTATTTACTTATGCACATTGTAAACTAGTGTGAAAATCAATTATAAATATGGTGTGTGTAAAACACTTCAAAGGTTTGGGGTGTGTGTTAAATACAACAAATAAAAATGTACAACCCCTGCATATACCATTTTGCCATGTTGTAAATTTAACTCAAAGTAGAAAGAAGTTGTCATGAAATCGGTTCTGCTCCTCTGAAAGAGATCATAATGTGCAGCGTATGACAAAACAATAGACAGCGGATGCAGTTGTTCAGCTTGTCATATTTAATTGTCGTTCTTTTAATGACAGCTCCGAGGCCAAGATGTATCATGCTTGTTAAATGCCCGCTGCCTTGACTCCTCTCTCCTAGAGGCTCTCTCTCTACTCCTCTAACTTTGGAACGAAGCAGGCGGAGACCCGAGGAATACATCCATAGAGCTAACATTACTGTACAAGCCTGTCACTTTGTTTTGATCTTTCACAGCCCACACCTGTTTAGATCACCTGTTAAAAGAGGAAAAACTAAGAAACTTTGAAAGTCTTAAGCGCACACCCTGCAACATTTCAATCATTCAGGTGTGTGTATTTCAACTAGCTACACTGCTTTTCAACTCTCACCACTGCTCGTTTTAGCAATGTCGCAGAAACACAGCTCCTTGTCCACGAACGAGTCAGCTCAGCTTCTACAACACTGTAACCAAAATGTCAGCTATCATGGCCGTAAATTTCATTTAACACTTGGGACGGACAATAAACATAACATTAACTGAGGGCAATATCTGAAGGGGGCAAACAAAATCAAGCCAAAATTGTACAGTTGTATAGGATATGTGTAGCTGTGGAACTCCAGTAAGCAGACTGACAAGCTTTTGATTCTCTTTAAACTTCAGATGAAGTGACTCTTGTCTAACAGAAGAACTGAGCCTCTTAGCAACCAGGACAGCTAATGTTAAATAAAGAAATGCTCTATTTCAATTTCCAAGATCGCGGAGGTCCTCCATAACGCCGTAGCCCGACGTGCACCTCTTGAAAAATGTAACTACACGTTGCGGCGAATGCACGCTGCTTGGCAGTGTTGCATGTCTCCCGACTCATTTCCTGGTTCTCCTTCTCCATGAACATGAAATCAAGGAGAGGGGTCACACTTGAGTCCCCTGGCTGCTCATTTGCATAAAGTTGAATCCAGTCAACTTCTTGCAAATGAGGAGCAGGCGACCCAACACCCCACTTCTCCAAAGTCCCCGCGACGCCACCAGAATGCATTGCACGGCTGCTCCCATTGAAATGAATGGGAGGAAGGGGGATAATGACGCCGGCAACAGACACTAGGCCTGCACGATATATAAAAAATCTGAGATTTCAATTCCCTTGTGTGTGTGTGTGTGTGTGTGTGTGTGTGTATATATATATATATATATATATATATATATATATATATATATATATATATATATATATATGAAAAAAGACATCCTACCTTATGTAACATCAAGATACGTTTTCTACTCACATTATTTGAATTCACCTACCCTGTCTTGTTCTTGCTGTTGGGTCGCTTGCTGGCCTGGTTAGCTGCTAGAGCTAGCTGCTATTGATAAGTGTGTTCAGCCAGGCTTTTGTGAAAATCATAACGCAGCCGCTCTGTGTGGCTCATCACCATTTTGTGTGTGTATGAGGCTTGGCAGTGTCGCAGTGACAAAAGCCTGGTTGGACACACTTATCAATAGCAGCTAACAGCTAGCTAGCTCTAGCAGCTAACCAGACAAGCGAGCTACCCACCGGCAACAGGGTAGGTGAATTAAAACAATGTCTGAGTTGAAAACGCATCTTGATGTTACTTAAGGTCCGCTCATGCGGTCTCGTCTCATGCCGAGGTGTGTCCAACGGTAAATCCAGAGGGTCAAAATTACGATATCGCAAATAATTTTCCAGATGGAGTCACGGGTAAATTCGTGACCACATTTGTTGCAATCAATTGAAAAAGGTTTAAAAAACTGTTAAAGTAACAATTTTGCCATGCATATAGTTTGCTCATTCCTGAATGTTATGGTTGTGTTGTTCCATATTAACGTAGCCTACATTTGATTAAACCTGCATCAGCGACGCAGCCGTTTCTGCCAACTAACGGCAGCTTTTCCTGAGGAGGGATAACAATCCACGATCTGCACACACAACAACAAGACTACAAAAATAAACATGTTACACTCTTTCCAAGACTTTTTAATTGTATATTTAGGGGTCCAAGCCCGAGGCTGCGTGTACCGCGTGTAACGCGGTTCACACAGCAGGGCTGTGGAACCCTATTGTTTTCCTAGGGATTATTTTTCCTATTTTCCATTATTCTTCTCCGCATAAACCTGACGCTGCAGCCTAAACCGTACATGGTGGCGACGCGCCATTTTCAGGACTGGTCCAAAACTCCGCAAAGACCTCAGACGAAAAAAATTACACATGTCCACCACTAGGTGGCGCTATAGCAGAAAAAACGCGTTTGGCCCTATAACTCCCAAACCGTACATCGAATATTTAAAAACCTTATATCCACGCGTTCCCTGGATCCTACTGAATCTCGTGATATAGGCCACGCCCATTTCCGCCTAGACTTTTATGCGTGAAAAAGGGGCCAATGACTGGATTAACCACTTCCACTAAAGTGAACTACTTGAAATTAACAGGGTAGATGTACAATGGGTAGTGGAACACTAGGTGGCGCTACAATGATGTCAAAACGTGTTTGCCTATAACTCCTACATTATACATCACACATTAAAAATCTTGATGTCCACGTGTTCACTACATCAAGCTGAGTCACACGATATAGGCCACGCCCATTTTCGTTTAAAATTATTTTCGCAATATTGCGACAAGTGCGAAGCCAACTTTTTCAAACTTGTCCTAGGCCGTGCGACAGATCTGCACGAAACTTGGTGCACAGCATCTGCAGATGGCCCTGACAAAAAGTTGCATAAAGAATTTTGCTACGTAATTGTGTGCGCATTTGACGACCAAGCAAAGTTTCTGTAGTAAGCTACCAAAAACATATCATATCATATCTCGGCCAAATTAAAAGTTTTCAACATATCACTTGTGAGTCGTGTTGACCATGCCTTTCCGATGCTCTGTACCAAATTTGGTAAAGATCAGCCATTAGGGGGCGATATAATCAACATTTATTGGTTTCGTCAAATCACTCAATGCATTTAAATGGGAAATTTGCAATTGCAATATCTCTGCCAATAAATGCTATCGACACCAAACCTGTAACGATTGTTTGGCATGCCGCCCGGAGGCTCTGTACCAAATTTGGTAAAGATAGGCCATTAGGGGGCGCTATGATCAACGTAGACAATTTTGGGCCATTTTATCAAGGTTTTGTATCCAGCCTAGGAGACCAGAGTTTTTCTGGGTCATTGCGCTATTAATCCGTACCGTTACGTGCGCCTCTCGATGTTTCCCGATGTTTTCCCTTCCGCTTTCGCTCTGGGTTCCGCTTTCGTGCGCTCCCCGGGTCGCCGGGGTCGACTGGCGCGGGGAGGCTTGGACCCCGTTGTAACTGCGTGCAGTTCTAGTCTATATTGTTTTCACACTTTATTGGGACATTGCTGCAAATACAACTGCATGGCGAGAGCATTTGACTGTAGCTCTACTGTCGCTGCCTCGGCTGTCGGGTCTCTGAGACCCGGGGCACAATGCTGTCTGGTCTCTGGGACCCGGGGCAGAATGCTGTTGGGTCTCTGGGACCCGGCGCAGAATGCTGTTGGGTCTCTAGGACCCGGGGCAGAATGCTGTTGGGTCTCTGGGACCCGGCGCAGAATGCGGTTGTATTTTTCTATTACCGCGGCTGGGACCCGTCCTGCATTCGACTGCGTATCTCTGCTGCCACGGCATTGGGTCAGATTACGATTGTATTTTTCTTCCACTTCCGCAGCGGTTCTATTGTATTTTGTGTTGTATTTGAAAGGGGGAAAAAAAATTTAAAACAAAACCAAATGCTTGAACTCTGTCGAGAGAGAAATTCCTTCTATAGCTGCAACTTGGATCAAAGTTGCAGCTATAGAAGGATTTTTTTTGTTTGCCTATAATCTGCATTTATTTTAGAGACGGACATATATTTCTAAATATTTAAAAACACACCAAATATTTTATTCATTAGCATGATAGTTGACGTGAGCTTTTACTTTGAAAAGTAAGAGAGATATAGTATTTTATTCCAGATGCAAGCTCTCATTTTGAAGAGTAGAAACGCGGGGATGGCAGAAGGATTTTTTTAGTTTGCCTATAATCTGCATTTATTTTGTAGACGGACATATATTTTAAGTGTTTTTATTCATCAGTATGATAGTCTGCATTTATCTTATATATTTAACATGTTTAACTGTAACGGCAATCATGCAAATGAATAAAATACTTTTAATATTTGTTTTTTTTTAACTAAACGTTAAATATTAAAAGTATTTTATTCATTAGCATGATAGTTGACGCAGGCTTATTTTATTCTAGACGATAGTCTGCATTTATCTTGTCAACACAACCATTCAGGAATGAGCAAACTATATGTATGGCAAAATTTATAATTTATAATTTATTTTTTATTACTTTAATAGTTTTTTAACATTTTTTCAATTGATTGCAACAAATGTGGTCACGAATTTACCCGTGACTCCATCTGGAAAATTATTCGCAATTTCGTATTTCTGACCCTCTGGATTTACCGTTGGACACACCTCGGCATGAGATGAGACCGCATGAGACGGGACGGATGACATGGGACGCTCCAGGCTGCAGCCATATACTCTTGGGACAGACTAATCTCAGACATGAGGTACTGTATTGCAGTTAGAAAGTAGCAGTACATGTAGTAAAGACCAAGTACCTCGAGTTAGTTGATTAGTTACATTGCACCACTTCACTTTTAATAAGAAGCGTCAACAGAAAGCCTTGTGAACACACAACACCGTGTTAGCAGAAGTTAGCTGCTAAAAGACTGTGTTTGGCTAGTTTAGCTAAGGTTAGCTTAGCACGCAGCATTATCAGTAAATCAGGGCTGCCAACTCTCACGCATTGGCCATGAGACACACATTTGACTGGTTTCACACGCTCACACGCCACACCCCCGATTTCTCACGCTGAAGTGTCAACCCGGTCGGTAAGATTTCTGAAAGATGAGTTTATCTGTAGATCTACCTGTTGAGCCACTCGTGATCGACTAGGTGTGCTTTCAGAGACTGTGAGGGGGTTCAAGAGTGCTCCCTGTCTGTGGAATTTTCGAATTGTCGCAAACTGAAAACATTTTTTTCACGATCCATCCCAGGTGCATTTCCCCGGATTCAGGTTTGAGCTCTGAGTATCACAGACCCGTCCGTCGCTTCGTGTCCACTCTCTCTGTAACAATGAGAGGTGAGCAGCGCGGCTGGTAGCATAGCAACTTCAGTTAATTTTAGTGGACTCGCTCTGCTGTGGACAGTGACGCGTTGCATCTGTGCGTAGACCTCCGATGAGGAGCAGCGTACAGCCTCCTCTAAACTCTGTCAGAGACCAGAGACCCAGATGGGCCTCTGTGTCTGTCAGACGGTCTGAGTGAGATACTACCATATCAGCGGAGCAATATGCACAGCAGACTATATTACAACTCTCCAAATCTTGGACAACAGAGATGGGAGGAGTTATATTTAGAATGTGCACAAAGTTGTAAACATGAGCAGAAATCTGATGGAGCACATCTGAGCTATATCAAGTCCAGGGGTTCATAAATTCATTCAAATTAATTAATGAATGATTCACATGAATAAGTACCACATGCACATTGGTATTCAGGGAAGTAAACCTGAATATTTTCAATTGTTTCCAGCATACATTGATGTAGAAATGGGTAGAAATAGTTATAGCAGATACATTCACTGTGTAATTCTCAAAATTGTACTGTATCTCTAGTCACAAAATCTGGAAACAAAACCTATGCCTTTGGGTTGCCAGGCCAGCTGTGACTGGTCCAGATGTTTGTGCCAGCACCAGGGGGGGCAGATACTGAGAAACGTTGGGCCACTATTGTGCTTCTCTAACCTCTGTGCATCTCTAAATGTAACTGTAAATAATTCATTCAATGTTTCATAAAATGAACAAATAGTCTTTATAAAAAGTAAATGCAGTAAGGGGCGCACAGAGGATGAGGGCCAAACATTACTAAGCCTTGGCACAAAGGTTAAAGGAATAGAATTAATGTAAATTAGTTACATTTCCCATTCTTTAGAATGGCAGTGGTCTTAGTTGATTCCTTTGACCAACATTAATTTAACTTTGGGTCCCTGGTCCCTACATTGAAAACTGTGTGGGGTTGTCAAGAGAGATTGGGAGAAGGAAATTTGTGTGAGGTGGACCTAATCATCACAGACCCAGATCTTCTCAGCTGTTGCTGACATATGCTACTGTCTCTTTATGTGGCTCCTTATGTTTGGCACATTGTCTGGGTCAGTTCTTTTATCATAAGAAGGTAATCAAGTGATGACTGATTAACAATAATGTAAATGCTAAATTCCCTAATACATGTTGATACCACAACAATGCAAAGGCTCTAACCCTACAGTTTAGCACATATCATGTAAGACTTGATTTCTCCATTTTGTTTTGCACAAAACTCTCCAGAAAGTGCCATTTAATGGTTTATTTTTCAAAAAAAAAATTCGGGGGGGGCATACCCCCAGACACCCCTAGGGTCTCCCCACATAACAAATCCCAATTTAAACCCTGAAGGATAATGAGGCTGAAAGAGCCAAAGAAATTGCTTTGTACGCGGCAAAATAGGGTTGGCCCCACCATATCTCACTCCAAGGTTTTTGGAAAAGTTGGCAGCTCTGCATTATGAAGAGTTAACTGAGGTAAGTTCTGGCCAAAATGGCAAGCCTGAATTTCAGAAGCATATTTACACTTCCAGGATTCTGAAAAATCAACATGTACAATTACGGTGTTCTCACTGCATGTTTTAATCAATTCTTTGTATGCTTTTGCCTGATTGTTAACCAGGCACACATGTGTTGTCGTCTCACTTCTAAGTTTCTCCTCATAGAGATGAAGCACCTCTGAAAGACTCCCACTATGCAAGTTGAGTTTCATGTTGAAGTGGATCCCACTGGCTGTTTGGTCTTGAACTTGCTCCCACTGCCTCCACTGAACACTGATTCCACTTATCCCTGGAGCCAGAACTGAATGCTTGGCTTTGCACCATAAACAGGCGCAAAGAAGGCAGTCCTCAGTTGCTGGAGTGCAACAAACTAATTGAAAACTATCCTCCAGTTTGGTTAACTTTAGAACCTGAAGCATCAAGTCTGCATTTTCATGATGATGACACAGACATGTACTTCTGTTGGATGCCTTAGGTGCTGTAACATAGAAGGGTCTCAGAATACAGAAGGATGAGTAACTCAGCTTCATACTTGGGTTCTTCTTGAGAAAGTCACAATGGAGGTTCAGCATTGAGTCTGATAAAATCATCCTTTGATGTTTCATCTTGTTCCTGGTGATGGTGTCTGTTTTATCAGTTGTCATGCGAGATGAGTTTACAATGAACTCCTTAACAGTCTGGCTGACACGTTGGAGATATGTTGCCTTCTTTTGTGTCGTCTGTTTTTCTTGTCTCATTAACTTGTAGCTAATACCAAACTGGCGAAGCCTATGAAGAAGCTGATACTTCTTTTGAACTTTGCTTGATAATGCCAGTTGTCTGTGACCTGATTTTTCAACGGCTCGTCTCTGTGCCACATGAGTTGTATTATCACTTCTCAGCTCTTGGCACAGAACATTATGGAAAAGAAGATACCTCCTAATGTTGGGTTTCCGAAGTTGGCTTCCTGTTATCATCCTCTCTGTTTCTGTTCGTGGAGAATCTACAATCGTTTTATCTTTTAGTTTGACATTTGACTTTTCTTTTTTTTGCCATTCCTGCTTTCTTAGTTTGTGTTGCTCTTTTGTTAATTTCTTAACCTTTTCTTTCAATGCTTCTATCTCCCTTGAATGCCTTTTCCTGGTTTTTCTCCTCTCCCTCTCAGCTGCAAGGGCACACCTGCTTGAAGTAGGCTCTTCAACAGTCTGATCCAGAGGACTTTCTGGTGGGGTGTCTATTTCATTTAGCCGTCTATTCTGCATAGCTCTGGACCTTTTCTTTGCTTTCTTCCAATACTTTCTGCGGTGCCTCTTTGCTTTTGGTCCTAATTCTCCTACTTGTTTCTCCTACTTCCATCTCTGTCTCTCCTTTTCTAACTGTTCTCTTCTGCTTTCTGAGTCACTGTTAATTCTTTCTCTCCTTTTTCTCTGGTACTCTCTGTTTCTTTTTCTTTGCTCCTCCACTGACAGTTTATGTCTAGCCATGTCTGCCTACAGTACAGATAAAAACAATAATTTTAAAAGTTATTTGGCATTTAGGTATATTAAGATATGTTAAGTCAATCAACATGTATACTTAGATTATATTATCATGTTATGTAGCTGTTCTACATTACTTAATAAGTATTTGGGGCAACTTTTCCACTCCGTCAGCTTACATGTCAACACTGTCAGACAAAATATATGACAGAGTTGACGTCTGACGGAGTTGACAAAGCAACATGTTTTTTCAATTTAATCATGTCTAGTAAATGGTAGCCATTTTGATTTTCTTCAGTTTCCAGCTGCCACTAAACTAAACCAAAATACCAACTTAGATTCCAAAATTCTTGATTGAAATCATCCCTACTTTGAAGACAGTGTTGATACATAAAAGTTGTGACCACACAGATTTCAACTTATTTGCTGAATATTTAAAAAAATGTAAAACTTACAAGACCATGTTTTGGACTGCTGCATCCATTAACAGGAAGAAGTCAAAGGGGGTCCTAAGGGTTAAAGCTGACCAAAATATGCCTGATTTATTTTTAATTTGAAAAATATCTGACGGAGTTGACATGAATTGATGACAGATTTTGAAAGGCTGTGTTAATGTACAAAATAATGCAATGTTCACTTTAAGTATGTTGTGATATTTTATTAAGCCATGCAATTAAGCTCATATTCATATTTGTGCATTTTGTGCATTTTAAAACCCTTTTTTTTGCAGTTTGGTACTGTGACCTCTACGGAGGACAAGTCCATTTGCATGGGCTTTCATAGTACAGTGCCGGTATTTTGTAAAATTACTATGAAATAATATTAATATATATAAAACTAAGGGTCTACACATACATAAGTCTTTCATATCCAACGTTTAAAGCCTTTTTAAAACAAATGATTTATTGTTGTTTAAGGCTAATTGCAACATTTTGATGGGGGACATGTTTGGTCCCTTATTTCAAGAATCAGTGTTATCCAATTTCCCCCACCATGGAAAAAGTGGACCGGTCTTGGGTTTGAAAGTCCAGGGCTGAAAAGTGGCCCCACTTCGGCCCTGCAAGAAACCCAAAACAAAAGCGAAACAGCGGCACGATGTTAAACTTAGCTTTTCTTTTTGTGTATCTTGGAGTGTGTAGTGTTTTAATCTGAGCAAATGCTTCATCCAATACATCAAGCCTTCTTTGGTATTTTTAGATTTAGCTGCTGCGTTGGCTCTTTTTTGGAATTAAAAAATTGTGAATGTTTGGATTTAAATACATAAGGCAGTATTGAACCGGACTCAGTATTGGTATTGGAAGACTTTGGAAATTAGATGCCTCAGATCAGGATCTGCCCAAAAAAGTTAGGATAGGATATCCCTAATGTTTACATTAGACCCCCACAAAAACACCATAGTGGATAAAGATGGTGTATTATTTTTTTTTTAACTTTCAGAAAAATATAAAATAATTTTTTTTTTAAACTGCAGGGCCGGTGATCAAACCGCCAACCTTCCGATTGGCAGCTAGCTAGTAAACAATACAATGTTTTGTTAAAGCTGCAGTAGGGAGTTCTGAGAAAACGTGGACTTAGCCTAAAAAGCTAAACAAGCACACCTTACAGGTCCCTCCCCCTTGCTCTTTGCTGCGCTACAGCCCCCCCTCCACAGCGGAGCCTGCTGTGAACGTGCAGGCTAGTAAGCAGGGCCACTGATGCTTTCCACATCCTCATGGACAGTACAGGGGATTTATTCTGAGGCGGGTATAGCTGTTGTGTGCTGTGCTTTTAAAACTTTGAATACTTTATGTAAAAAAATTGCTTATTTAAAATATTTCTATTAAAAGTTTTGTAAATATTTTTCAATAAAAGGGTTTAAAATGATTTTTTATGTAATCGCCCAGCTGAAAATAAATGTGCTAAGTGTACTAAAATTTAGCATACTTTTGTGTACTTGAAGGCACACTAATCATTACTATACTTCAAGTGTGTTTATGGTTAGTTAACTTGAAGCATGCTATTTTGGAACAACTAATTTTGTACTAAATGTATTTTAATTGTAATTAAATTGTGGAAAAGCTCAACTTGAAGTGTATTTAGTGTACTTTGATGTGCTAAAGTGGAACAACTTAAAGTATACAAAATATACTTTAAGTATATGAGTTTATATGTACTAATATATGCTTAATTAGTTAAATTAAATTGTACTGTGGTTGTATTATAACTACATTAAAAATGTGTTGTTAGTGTCTTAAAAATATATAAGCTTTATACTTTTAATATATTCTTAATGTGGTAATAATATGCTTATTTATACTGTTGGCTTAGTCCAATTACTAAAAAAGCATACTTTGTAGTTAATAGTCAATATACTTTATCATTACTTTGCTATACTACTGTCTACCTTGCACATTCTTGCAAATGTATTACCAGTATACTAAAGACTGAAAGACTTGTGGGACTACTTCCATGCAGGTGAAAAAATATACTTTAATGTATTTGAACCATGTTCAAATTATAGTACATTACAAATAATATATAATACTCAATAATACATCAACAACTTGTACTATCTCTGAATGTATAAACATTTACATATGGATTTTAACAATTTCCATTATAACATTACACATAAACTTTAAAGAACACTGAGGAATACTGAACAATGAAAAACAACATTCCTTATTATTGCACCCCTAACCCCTCGCACCATACAGAAACATGCACACCACACATTATGTTCCTTTTTTTTGGCTGAACTGCTCATTGTTACACTTTCGTCTGATGGCCGTGTGCACATCAGAGACACTCCAGAAGAACAGCGTCTGTTAACCGAACAGACAAGAGATACTGTAAGTCACGCAGCATATTCATAGTATTTTTAAACAGTACATCAGGGAAGTCTGAGAAATTGTATCTGTATGATATACCAATATTGCTACCAATACATAATCCAACATGTATTTAATAATAACTGGTTGTCTGTTTCCACGTGATATAGCTGCTATAGAAATCACAGAAGCTTTTAAATAGACTGCATGTAACTCAAGACAATTACACACCTGTAATAGCCTGCACTTTGGTAACATCAAGCTGTGTTTTTGGCGGCCCCCCCCTCCCAGACTTTCCAGTTAGGGTGGACTGTGCAAGGCCCTCCTTTGTGAATACCAGGACAGCCAGCTCCTGGGCAAAAATGGTCATGCGAGATCTATTCAGCTACAGGAAGGCCCTCTTTGAAACTGTCACTGTGCTGCCTGCCAAGGGGTGCTGCATATGGGAGACAAAGAGAGGAAAAATTAGACAGATTATCTCCACCTACTTATGAGGAATGACCAACAATGTGCTTAATTCAATCTTCACTCGGAAACACTACTAGTACTTTTTTGTTGCTGACAATCTTCTGCTCCAGTCTGAAACATAATGTAAATGTGAATTTTAAACATTGTAGTTTCTGCATTTATTGTCTAAGTATTTATCATTAATACAGTGCTATTGAGAGGAAATGTGAATATTTACTTTGCAAGTCAATATAAAGTGTGCGCCCCTAAAATTTCTGCTTGCGCCCCTAAAATTTTAAGTAAGCGGCCACTGTGCTCTTAGTAAAAAAAGTTAGTCTGGAGCCCTGTAAACCACTAGGGAGTGCTATGATCAGTGGTGTTGAGGTTCCCACTGACAGCAAGATAATCCATATGGCTGATTTGTGAAACATGTAACCTGTTAAATCCCATCACTATATTGCTGACCTAATTACCAACACAGGATGATGCTGCCAAAGACAAAAGGTCCATAATGCAAATATAGAATACTTTGTGAATGAACTATCAAGTAATGAATACATATGTTCATCCCTCAATTATAACATACCATTTCAATTGCACTGTCCACAGAAGAAGATGACATTGCAGATGAAGGGGTCCCCCCGAACGACCCCTTCATCTGCATTCATCTAGGTGAATGTAACAATAAGGGGGAAAACATTTGGTTTGTTAGTTAGTCAACGTAATATTACTTAAGTTCAGTACCTGACAATAATGTGGAAACACCCTGAATCACTGTTTAATAAATATACTGTGTTTTGACATGTCAGCCCCTCTAATCAATCAATCTGAACACACATGAAGGGCTGACATGATTTAATTTATTCCAGGTGCCATGCCATGATCAGTATTATCACCCATCAGCTTCTTCAAGGGAGAATCAAGTACCTGGCAGAAAAGAAAAAAAAAAAGATTAGAATCACATTAAACCTCATTAACCCTCCGAGCCCTGAGGCCATTTTTACAGTTCATTTTCCGTCTGGATTTATTTTATATAAAAGCCAATAAAACATCAACCCTGTTGTCTACAGTCAAGATATGAACATCATTTTTTTTCAGGACAAACTGGGTTAGTAGAATATTTGGGTTGCAATGAGGTCACTTGAATGTTAAAAATGGTTGTAGGACCTTAAAGACAAATAAATAAATAAAACGGAACATGACTCTTCCAGATATGTATTGATATCACAGACATATAGGTAAAACCTAAGCCATTTTACTCTCTAAAACACTTCACATATGTCTTGGGAGTCACATTGTGAAGAAATAATCATTATACATTTTACAGATGACAAAATACAGACATTTTTTCAAAAAAAGTCCAGACGCTTTTGCCCTCATGACATTTACCTATGCCAATAATAACATAATAATGTCCTATTTATTGATATTACACCCACAACAATGCTACACAAGCATTTGTGTGTCTAAAACAGTTCTTCTATATGCAAAAATAAACATAATAAACATTATAACTCATATAAAGCACATACTATTTACATTTCTTCAAAAAAGGCCCAAATATATAATATATAATGCAAATATATGCCAAATCTCAAACCAATGAGGCCATTTCCGCTATAAAACGGTAGATATCTATCTTGTTCCGCTATAGCACCTTTGATTGCATGCTAGACACGTTGACAGGAAGTGTTGGCAGAGTAGGAAGTGTTGGGAGGGTTGGAATCTTTCAGCCTCCATACTCTTTGGCTGATATCTCCCATATATGGGCATACTGGGGCCTGTACTTCCTGTAAATAGAGAGCAGACACCAGCAGCTTCCTGTAAATAGAGGCAGAATCGAGCAGCAAAAGAATCGCGATGAATTATGGACATAAAGTGGATAAATCTTGGATTTAAAGGTATGGATTTAAAGCCCAACAACCCTGAAAGAGGCTGGAAGTTCCAGGCTGGATAGAAAATCACCTGTAGAGGCTAGACGGACACGGAAAAGACCGCCGTAAAGGCTAATTCGTCAGGTTTCCGGAGCAACTTTTGGTGAGTGACTGCGTTGTATTGTTTAAAAGTTATTAAACTATGAATCAGAGGTGATTTTTTGATCGTGGGCGAGCCTCTCGGTAGACATTTACAGAACCTGATGTGAGGAATCGTGGGAGGAAACAGCGGCAGATATAATGTTGTGTTCATTTTGTATGTTATAGATTGTGATTATTTTATGCTTGTTTTTCTGAATCCCAATAAACACAACAAACACTACAGTTTGTCCAGCTGTCATGCTGACTGATTGATCTGTGAATGACAATCTAACAGCTGTGATCCCATCCGTTGTACACTTGTAATTACAATAAATGCTGTTCTAAAGGTTCTATATAAATACATTTTTTATTATTATTAGCCCTTATTTTATTAATGACAATATTTTTAGACACACACATATGTGCATGTGCATGCTTTTTACTTCTATATATATATACTTTATTTCTCGAAGGAAATACTGTATTTAAAGACACTCTTCTAATCCACACTACCGTGTGGGACAAAACATTAATGAAAGGTGTTTTAAAATGATTATATTGTCAAATATATTAAATAACAGTAAATGAAATACATTATGCTTAGTTGGTATGCACATGAGAGCCAAAAGGAGTTTATTGGAAGAAATACGATATGTAACAATTGTGAGATAAAGTTTTACATGCAGCTGGGTGTAAGATCTCTGACCTTTGCCTGACCTATTCAATCAATATGATAGAATTTTATCATAATAATATAATATTCAATATAAATGTACTTGCCGTTCTCTGGGCTGAGGAGAAACCCAAGTCTTCATCTGAGGCATGGTCCTGAAAAAAGTGAAAAGATAAAAGAGCTGTGAGAAACAATTCAACAGAGAAAGAATTTGTGTTTGAGAGTACACAACAGCTAGGAAAGAAGTATGACTTACAATGTCATGCCGTTGGGGACTCCCTATGTATGTGCCGTCATCAAAACTGGGACTGGATGCCAGGGGTAAAAGCACACGTCTTGCTGCCTTGTAAATCTTTGCTCGCTTTCCCTGAAGAAAAACATTTATATAAAAATAGGAAAATGATTAATCATATCCTGAAATTTGAGTTGTAGTAGAGACTACAATATTTAATCAGAAAAAAAGAAGATATATCACTGAAATGTATGTTGGCATTAACTATAGTCGAGTTTTTAAAAACTAAAATGGACAAACTACCATAATAATTAACACAAAGAAACATGCATAATAGATGTTAGATTCACAGGACGAAAACATTCTATCAAATTTTTCTCATGTCAAGACCTGTTAATGAAATGTCTGAAGGACACCACAGTTTTTGATGTTGTAAACATCATAGCCACCTGCTCAAGAAAAAAGTATGCCTTACCCCATGAACACATTGTGGAGATTCATCCTCAGAACTGCAGTGGTGATCTTATGTGTCCAGGGCCCTCTTCTGAGACAGGGAAGTCTTTAGGTTTTGTAACACCTGGTTGCTGGCTGCCTCTTTGATCCTGGTTTGTTTTGCCTGTCAAAAACGTTTATAATGTAAAAACAAAGATAAGACTGTCATCACAATTCTCCCTAGCATACTAAGCCTAATTAAATCCAGGATAAATTTATACTAGAGAAAACACAGAAATAATTTCATCAGCACCCTGACAGAATGGCAGTAGTGGCGAATGACAGAGCCTCCATAATCACTGAACATGATTATATAGATCATTGATTATATAGAGCACATTCTGCTGAATGCAAGGGAAAACTTTCTCAAATTGTGTTTCTTGCCAAATTCTTGCTTCTTGACTATAAATATTCATCATTGATCAAATAAACCTCAACTGGTTTAAAATTCAATATTAGTGATGCTGTTTGTCTTTTTTAATAGTATTAGATTGTTAATTTCTGCTCAGTGTTGCTTCAGTGCATCCTACTGGCAGGTGTAAAGCTATCTCAAAGATTTGAAAAAAAATATTTTAAAATATAGCACATTGTTAATGATTGAACTAGTGGTTTCCAAGTTTTTTGAGTCCTACAGAAAGCTTTGTGTAATCAGGTCGACATTTTAGATGTTTTCTGATTTAATCTTCCATTAATTATCTCACCACCCCCCAGATATAGCTTATTTGGTGTCTCTGTATGTAAAAATGCATTAACAGTGGTTGAATCTATAGGCCTACCTCTGGCAGCTACAACAACAAAATGCTGCTACATCGTGATGCTTCAGTATTATTCATTTAATGTTTTCATATATAACAATATATCACTCAGAGGGAGTAAATCAGTATATTTACTTTGATAGTTTAGCTACATTTTATTGCAAATAATTATGCACTTTAACTTGATTGGGATTTGTCATGCATGGTTTGTAATGGAGTATTTTAGCATTGCTTTACTGTTTTTTTACTTAGGTAAATGATTTTAATTTTGTCAAGACCTCTACCATAAAGGAAAGCACCTGGATGTGTAGCTAGCCAAACTACTGGAGCAGCTTTTGCGCTGGCATTTAGGAATGTTGCGTGCACTCACCTGCACGGCCGTTTTAGGCTTCACTACGTCGGTCTCACACATTTTCTTTTTCATGCGCACACCCCTGCTTTCCTCCTCGGCCCATATATCCTTACCGAGAAGGAACAAATTCTTCTTCGACATGAGTTCTTTGTAGGAGTCTGATATAACGAGAATAGTAAGAAAAATTAAGTTTAGCCAAGACATTCTTCCTAACAACGACAAAATTAAACAGTTAGAGCTGCAAGCTAGCTGAAATAGTTGGGAAAATAATAGGTATTCTCCATACTTACCTCCAAATAACAAGACCTTAGCATAGAGTGACCAGACGTCCCCGGTTTCCGGGGACAGTCCCCAATTTTGGTGACCTGTCCCCGGCTGGATCTGTCCCTGGAAATGTCCCCGGTTTTCACTGTGACTGACAGACCCAAAATTGGAATGAAAGAAAGAAAACTCTGACCAAACGGAGCCGATCGAGCAGCGCTGCTCAGAGCTCAGAGATGTTTTAGAAAGTCGTATTTTACGATGCTAAAATTACTGATTATTTACATGGAGTCTGGTGGGTTTAGCGAACACAATTTCGCGGACTTTGTTTTAAAAAATGATCTTAATCTTTAACAGAAAGGTCAGCCTCCTTAGAAATCCTTTCCATAATGTTATCAGACACTTAGAATATTAATCTGAGTCCACCAGCGGCAAAACAAGCACTTTTGTGAAGGTAAATACAAGCTGGACAGCCATGCAAAATCCATCTCCGCCATGTTTTCAGCTGTAGAATATTACATAAATCAGACTGTAAGTGATATATGAACAAACCCCTGTTTAACCCTTGTGTTGTCTTCCGGGTCAAAATTGAAAATCAACACTTTTGTTGACGCTTTCTATTGATGTTTTTAACTTTTTCTTACATTTTTGTTCCTTTTTTCAACACTTTTGATGATTTTTTCAATGATTGTCACTTTTCTTTGACATTTTCAACACTACTTAACATTAACTTATTAACTTTAGTTTTACAGTTATTTTATAGGATCTTTGAAAAGCCTCTTGGAACGCTACAAACAGATGATGATCTTAAAGTGAAGTAAACTACCCAACAGGATTGAAAGGAGTTAAAATGAGCAGAATCATAACCATTTCCAGCAGGAAAATGCAACATACACATTAATTCACATTAAGAATATCAATCCAGAAACATCTGACTAACAGGGAACATTTCACTGCACAATGAGTGCTGTAACCGTGTCAGTCCGGCTTATAATACTTTACTTTAGTACGTTTTTTAATGCAGGACTTTTACTTTTAGTGAGGTATTGTCACAGTGTTTTACTTAAAAAACGTTTTGATGGGTCTTTTTTTCAGAATTTGCTTGGATTCCAGATGAGACTCTTGGATATTGGTGGAGGATTCTCTGCGATTGGGGACTTTAAAGGGAAATTTGAAGAGGTAAAATTGAAAAAATTTAATTTTCACTGGTTTTCTCAAATCTAGCAAGAAAGGTGGATTGGATGGATTAATGGATGGATGGATGAATGGATGGATGGATGAATGTAGAGATATATATAGATAGATAGAGATATAGACAGAGATATACACTCACCGGACACTTTATTAGGTACACCTGTCCAACTTCTCGTTAACACTTAATTTCTAAGCAGCCAATCACATGGCGGCAACTCAGTGCATTTAGGCATGTAGACATGGTCAAGACAATCTCCTGCAGTTCAAACCGAGCATCAGTATGGGGAAGAAAGGTGATTTGAGTGACTTTGAACGTGGCATGATTGTTGGTGCCAGAAGGGCTGGTCTGAGTATTTCAGAAACTGCTAATCTACTGGGATTTTCACGCACAACCATCTCTAGGGTTTACAGAGAATGGTCCGAAAAAGAAAAAACATCCAGTGAGCGGCAGTTCTGTGGGCAGAAATGCCTTGTTGATGCCAGAGGTCAGAGGAGAATGGCCAGACTGGTTCGAGCTGATAGAAGGGCAACAGTGACTCAAATTACCACCCATTACAACCAAGGTGGGCAGAAGAGCATCTCTGAACGCACAGTACGTCGAACTTTGAGGCAGATGGGCTACAGCAGCAGAAGACCACACCGGGTGCCACTCCTTTCAGCTAAGAACAGGAAACTGAGGCTACAATTTGCACAAGCTCATCGAAATTGGACAATAGAAGATTGGAAAAACGTTGCCTGGTCTGATGAGTCTCGATTTCTGCTGCGACGTTCGGATGGTAGGGTCAGAATTTGGCGTCTACAACATGAAAGC